>JANAVB010002795.1:6830883-6913383 GCA_029216955.1 Iris pallida
CTGAGTCTCTCTAGTTGGTACTAAATCTAGCAGGGTAGATAGAGTCATGTTTAGGGCTACCAATATAATACTTCTTGTAAACTCATTCTGTTGTTGCTGCACTTGCAATAACCCTAGCAAGAACCTTGCCACTGAAGCCTCGTTAGAGTAAGGAACTGGCGTGTATGATGGGGACTGGGGAGAAGTGGCGTATATTCTTGCTGGGAAGCTTGGATTCTCTGATCTGGTTGAGTTACACAATTTGCTGAAGTGGTGTAGTAGAGGGCACATTCCCTTCTAGGAGTACTGCAGTGGTCTGCCCAGTCTGGTTGGCTGGGGGTGCTTGAGTCTCCTGGTGCACCGTCGATGGAATCGTGGTAGCCTGCTGCTCTCCTGGATGATACGGTGTCACCAGGGTCATCAGAGGGTTCTGCTCCTCTTGGGTAGTCATATCACCAGCTCTGGGGTCAAGGTAATAGTACGTCCGCTTCGTAGATTCATATTGCTGGCACGAAATTGGGATAACGTTAGAAGGTTAGACAAAGAATTTAAGAAATCAAAGAGAATTCGAAAGGTTTAGAAGTCAAAGAAGGTAATAGTTCTGGATAAGATACTATTCATATTCCTATATGCAGGCTTGTTGGGCACAGTCATGTAACCCAATAATATTTTCAGACCTGCATAGGCCACCACAAAAACATGTAACGCCAGTCCCAATATATAGGACCAAGTACGTGAACATGCAGCTGCACCGATACGAAGAATACTACAATATATGGAATCCTCGTATAGGTACATAAGCTGTATATAAAATAATCACATGACAGAATAATATAGTATAATCTCATCACAGCTCAACACAGATGATAATAGAGTCCAAATAATTTATGAGTGTATCAAATGATAGCCGGGTGGACATACCCACTTCAAATAGCTATGAAAAATAGTCTCACAAGATCGGAGTCCAACCTCCGTAAAATAAAAAGAAAAGAGATGTAAAAGTATCCACTAATGTCTCAATAAATAATAGACTAAAAATCAGCAGGAGATGCCTCGTCATCAATATAGGATAGATCAAGTGCTGCTCCGTACTCCTGCGGGAACTCGTCTAAACCTGGAGAGATAACCAGGTCCTCAGCGGGACGTAACAAGATACAAGAAAACACCATACCATATAACTTTGATATTTAATATAAAAGAAAGGGGATACATGCAATAGGGTTCCTGACCATTCTACTGTAAATATGCAATTGAGAAACAATCCTTTGATGCATGAGCCCTGGCTGAATATAGGATCCGGTATAGTCCCCTCTTGGGCACCAGTGACCAACATAATGTTCAAGAATGCCAGTGGCCAACCTGAGAGGATAATCATGTTGGCCCATTCCATGGTCACACCCGATTTTAATCGACATTAACTTAAGTCAATACACAAAATATACGAAATGCTGCTAATCATTTCAGGTCTTACGAAATCAATATCAAAAAGCGTACTACTACATCAGCAAGCATGTGAATCATCATTCTGAAGCTTATTTTTATTGGAATACTCTGAGTCATTTTATAATTTATTATGTATTTTATCTTTATTGAGTCTAGGATATAAATTGTAAGATCGACTGGATAATACTGGCTTGGTTAATTAGTCCACTTTTCTATACAGCCTACTCATCCATAGTCCACCTACCAAAAATTTCATTTCCCTTCTGCAACAAAATTTGACAAATGTCTTACATTTTTACTGAGACAGAACTCAAGCCGAGTTCGGCCCGATTTCGGTCCGAACTCTATCGAGTTCGGTCAGTTTGAATTTAAATATTTGTTGCCTCCAAATCTGCAAGCAACGTTCATTTGCGAAATCTTTGCATCAGAACTCTGTCCGAATTCTGTCCAAGTTCGGTCTCGAAAACACCTATAAATAGAAGAGAATTTCTCATTCCAAATCACTCAATCAATTTCTTTTCTCTTCTCTTTTCAATAAGTTTTTTCATCCGATCAAAAGCTTTTATATCTCACCTACACTTCTCTTAGCCAAAAGCCAGTAATATCTATTTGATCTAGAGTCTTTTGGTTCTCAAGAGTTGTAAAGAGGTGTTCAAAGTTCAGAAACTATCTGTTGTGGAGCCGGTCGTGCGCTCGTCACCAAGCACGGTGTTGTAAAGTTGGTCGTGCACTTTTCACCAAGTACGGTGTTGTAAGAGACTGCAAGCTCTCAATTAGCTTGTGCCTTAGTGGATTAACATCGAGCAAGAGTACTCGAGACTGGATTAGTCCTCTCAGAGGGATACCAGTATACATCGCTGTGTCACTGAGTTTGATCTCTCTATCTCTTGATATATTTATTTACTGTCTCTTATTCTCTGCATAGTTATCTGCTTTTAATTTTAAATTGATGATTATTTTCTGTTGTACTCGTATTCACTCTATTCGCCCCCCTCTAGAGGTGCTCAACGGTCCTACAATTGGTATCAGAGCATGTTATATTCTAATATAACAAACCTCAGAGAGTATATATGGCAGCCGTAAAATCAATATTCAACGGTGAAGTGCAATCCATAAATAGATCTCTACTATTTGATGGTACAAACTATACCTACTGGAAAATACGAATGACATTCTTTTTAAAGTCTCTTTGACTTTGATTTTTGGTCTATAGTAGTTGACGATTACAAGAAACCGGCACCTACAGTAGTTGATGGCGTGCTTGTAGACAAGCCTCATGACAAATATACAGAGGCTGGAAAAGCAAAGGCTAGTCTAGATGCTCGTGCCATCAACGCACTGTTCTGTACAATTGGCAAAACGGAGTTCAACAGAGTTTCAACCTGTAAGACGTCTCATGAGATTTGAAAACTTCTAGAGGTAACTCATGAATGTACTTCCTAAGTGAAGGAATAAAATCAGCAGACTAACACAGGAATATAATCTTTTAAAATAAATCCGGTGAGTCAATTACACAGATGTTCACTCATTTCTTTAATATTACTAATTCTTTTTAATCTTTTGATAAGGATTACAGTAATCACGAGAAGATCAAAAAAGTGCTACGGGCTCTAACCAAGAACTGGAACCCAAAGGTAATAGCAATCATTGAAGGAAACGATCTTACTACCATGTCTCTGGAAACTGATGGGCAAGCTATGACCCATGAGCTTGATCTGCAAGAGTTTGAAGAAGCGACTCCAAAAGAAAAATCCATCGCCTTTAAAGCTCAAGCCAGAAAATCTACATACAATAATTCTGAGGAAGAATCATCAAGTGGTGATGAACAAGCCCTACTAGTGAAGAACTTCAAAAATTCTAAAGTTTGAGAAATCAAACAGAAGGAAGAGATATCCAAGAAAGCAATGAAGATGAAACAATATGCTTTGGATGCAAGAAATCACGACATATGAAGAAGGACTGTCAAACTTCGAAAAAAAATAGTCCATACGATAGATCAAGCTCAAGCAGAAATCAAACTAGTCGAAAGTATGCAAACACAAGTATCTGGCATGAAAGCGATGCTAGTGATACAAAGAAAGAAGACAGACCCTGCAGAAATGCCAATGTCTGTCTTATGGCTTTTGATAAGGTATCCTCAAACCCTTTGTATGACGATTTTACTTTCGATGAATTAGAAAATGCCTTCAGCGAACTACTTGAAGAACACAGAAATGTGCTTGACAAGTATAAGAAATCTCGAAAAGAGATTAAGGCATACACAACCGAAGTAGCTAGACTGTCCAGTCTCATTGAAGACATTAAAGAGACATCTACTACCGGTAACACGGAAGATAGCCAAGCTTAAAGTAGACTATCATGAGGCTATCCTCAAAGTTGAAAAGAAAGAGACTATGTCAAAATACAAGAGTCATATGACATAGAGAAGAAGCACTTAGTCACAGAACAAAGACTCATAGACATGACTGCTAAATAGGAAGAGTCTTTTGCGGTTTCTAAAAAGTTAGAAATCAAGTTAGGCAAACAGGCAATACCTGTGACACAGCTTAAGTTTAGTCCTAATGCTAAGCATACACCTAAGAGGACTAAAACACAGAAAGTACGAAAGAAACATGAATATCACCATGCTTTCACTTATAGGTTTTCAAAGAAACCACATAGGCATGTCAACACAGATTCCACTAATACTTTTTCAAAACTCACTTGCATATTGTGGTACTCATGGACGCATATCACAGTATTATTTAGCAAGAAAACTTGTTGACAATCGTACATTATTTTGGAGACATAAGACTAATCAATATGGACCCTTCAGTAAATGGGTACCAAAGGATTCATCTACTTGTTGTAGGTGGACCCTCAACCCTCTCATGCTAAAAGTAAGTGGATCCTCGATAGCGGATGTTCGCGGCACATGACTGGTGATGCATCTTTGTTCGCTACGCTATCGATGAAGAAAGAAGGATACGTCTCCTTCGGAAACAATCTGAGAGATGATATCATTGGAAATGGCATTGTTGGTATATCTACTTATCCTGTAATAAAAGACGTTTGTCTAGTTACAGAATTGAAACATAACCTATTAAGCATAAGTCACTTGGCTGATAATGGTTTTGGTATCAACTTTGTAAAAGACAAATATACCATATATGACATGTCATCTGGTAATCCCGTATATGAAGGGATTAGAGAAGACAATATTTATGTTTTCTTTCTGGAAAGTACTAATAATGCAGGAAGATGCCTAGTAGCTAACCTAGATGAAAGCTGGCTATGGCATATGAGACTAGGACATGCTATATGGACACTATCTCACGACTGAGCACTAAGAAGCTGGTAAAAGGACTCCCTGAGATACCGTTCAAGAAAGATATGGTATGTGCTGACTGTGAAAAGAACAAAGCACATATGTCTACATTTAAATCCATCAACGTTGTAAGTACTTCTAGACCTTTGCAGTTGATACATATAGATTTATTTGGTCCTAGTAGAGTCGCTAGTCTTGGTGGTAAGCTCTATGCATTTGTTATTGTTGATGATTTCTCTTATTTTACTTGGGTTACTTTTTATCAAACAAAAGTGATGCTATTTTTGAATTTCAGTTATTCTGTAAAAAGGTACAAAAAGAAAAAGGATTCATGATTACTCGTATCCGAAGTGATCATGGTGGCGAATTCGTAAATACTAATTTCAAAAAGTTTTGTGATGATAGTGGATACTACCACGAATTTTTTGTCCTAGAAATCCTCAACAGAATGGTGTTGTGGAGCGGAAGAACCGTACTCTAAGCGAGATGGCTAGAGTCATACTGAATCAGCATAATCTTCCTAAATATTTTTGGGCAGAAGCTGTCACGCCCCGCTCCCGTAGGAGCGATCGTCCTCGCTAAGGTGTGATGCCGTACAAGCCTAGATTGCGCTCGTGCAAGACGGGTTCCATAACGGCCGATTTCAGCGGCTGCGACGGGGTCATCGCACAGAAGTCCCATACAGAGACATTGAATAATAGCAGCAAAAATTAGGACAAAACACAAGTTATTCAAAGGAAGCTCTTCATTGATATTGAAACAAAGGTTACAATGGGCGTAAGGCCAAGATTACAAGTCTCTCAAGCTCACTCAAGCTCACATTACAAGTCACTCAGCTCTTTCTCATCTCTCGATTACAATGCTTGAGCCAGCGGAAGCTTCGGAAGGCGATATCCATATATTATGTCCCGTATAAGTCTTGACTCCATGCGACTGCATGCTTCAAATCGCCAAGGAACTCCATGCCTCGATGCATCCAAGCGAGCTCCGCACCACGAGCTTCTACCTGTGCCTGCACATGTAAACTATATGGGTGTCAGTACTCAACTGTACTGGTGGAATAAGCTCCTCACCCACCCATACAAAACCAACACATTAGATTTATTTTGTGCAACATAGTCCCCTTTATGATTGTCTTTCTACTCTTGTCTTAGGATCAGTTTTAGGACCGACGCCTTGGCCTATTCTGTGTCTCTAGACCATCTCGTGCTTGCAACGATAATGTTAACTCATACCTTGCCTCAATATAGTGCCCCGTCCCTACATCGTGCCCCGTACTCCATCTATGGGGTGCGCGAGAAAGGAATACTGTCGCTATCGATTCGGTCTGGATCGATAGGTTAGAATCGATCGAGTCGATCGAACGGGAACGGTTGAATTAAGATCCATTCCTCGTTATGGAATGTCTTCTTCGGAACCAAGTCCCATATTCAGCGGGATGCGCATCAAGGATTGACTCTGCGGCTGAGTCGGGAGAGACCTTCCATTGCTCTGCTTTTCACGCCGCTTGCGTTGGTTTTGGCTTTGTTTTTTGAATGCATTTTCGTGAATGTTTTCTATGGTTTTCATGGCTTACGTTTTGAACTCGCATTTCCTATCGAACTTCTTGCATAATGCAGTGTTCTAATCGGTTGCTTGTGCAATTTCAGGTAATCGCATAGGCGACGTCTAACACGAGCAACAAGTTCTCTCGCCTGAAGTAAACTCAAGGTGAGTGGCTGACCCTTCTCTTCTCGACCCCCTTCTTTGGTAAATTGACAGTGTTGTTACGAATGAAAGAATGAATGCAAAGGCACGGGCACGGTAAAATGATCAAGTTTTCAAAGTGAACGTAGGCTAGACCTTAATAACTGAATATTGTCTTAACTCGGTCATTGGACAACTTATCGACAAGGAGAGAGTTTCCTCGAGCGACTACCCGGGGCCACGGGACCGACTCGGCCTAGGAGGAAACACGGTATAGCTGTGCTAGATGATAGCACGGGTTAAGCGGGGACTTGCAGCGGGGCTCGCTACTTGCGCTGTAAGGGCCCCGGCTAACAAAGCTATAGTCCAGGATGGCTTGTGATGTCAGTGACCAAACACACGTAACGTTGCACTTGGAATATAAATGATAACAATTGACAGGAAAGAACATGGTAAGTTTTATAAGGCACGACGCGGTCCGCCGTGGGTAAGTTCCAACGAAAATTACATTATGCTTGTCATTGCTCGCTTGAAATTCATTAGGATGGTTAGAAACATTCATGAACTAAGTCATATAAACTCTTCAACCAAATGAGAGCTTGGAACTTAATTTGCCACGCACCAGTATAAAGTGTAATGTACTGATCCTCGCTCTCCACGCAGGTACCCCGAACCACGAAGGGCGTGCTACTTGAAACTCAAGGCGAAGTGAACTCTTTTGAAGCCTCGTCCGCGTGTGAAGGCTTGTGTTTCTGGATTCCTTTTGAAGAAGACCCCGCACTCAGTCCAAAAGAAGATGACGACTCGACTCTCCTCGATAACAGGTGGAAAGTGTTATGTTTTGCTTGTAAAAAGGGATGTAATGTATAGAACGACTATCTCATCATCGTTCATTTTGTAAGTCGAAGTCATGTTGTAGCCCGTGCGGCAATGATTGTAGTGGAGTCAATGTAAATGAAATGTTAATATCAATGAAAAGTCTACTTCTATTTTAAATGTGTCAATCAATTTCTCTGCGTAATCTAACTTGATGTTGTGTTTCTGATGACCTTATGACTACGCCTTGTGCGATCGCAACTTAGGTTCGCACGGCATCACATCCGGAGGACGACTATCGATTCTACGGAATCGGGACGTGACATAATGGTATCAGAGCACGGCTTTACATCCTATGGCCTCGCGTCTAGAGTTTCAGACCTTTGACCTTGCTTCGATGAGATAAGTTGTTCCATACAGTGAGTCTGTAATAATTTATGACTGATGTGTTGCCTTCGTATCGCAGAAGTGACGGAACCCACGGCCGAGCGAGAGCAGAGCGCTTCTAGCGGCTCTAGTAGTTCGCATCGTTCGCAGGCCGGACCTTCTAACGATACCATCGAAAGGATGCTACGCATGATGGAGGTGCAGCAGAACCAGTCCGAGAACCGACATCAACAGACGGAGGAACGACAGGCCCAGTTCGAAGCTCGCTTCGAAGCTCGTTTCGACGCACATATGAAACTTCAACAAAAGCAGCTAGATACCCTGCAGCAGATCTTCCAGACAATGGCGGTCAATAAAAATTCTATGACTGCGCCTACCATTACCGTACCTACTGCCACCATGCCGACGATCCAGCCCATTGAAGTCGATACGGAGGAGCCCGAGCGTCAACCAGCGACACCGAAAAAATACAAATTTGAAGTGTCAGAATTCAAGAAGGCATGCCGCACTTCCTTCAGCGGTACCGAAGGCCCTTCCATGGCAATCGACTGGTTGGAAGAGCTGGAAGATCACTTCGAGCTCCTCGGCATTGAAGAATCAAAGCAAGTCGCCTGCGCACAACTTAAGCTACGGTTGAACGCGCACGACTGGTGGGCCATACATAAACGAGCGATCCGACGTGACAACAACTCAGCGTCGATCTCTTGGGCCACATTCCGCAAAGCTTTTGAAGTCGAGTACCTTTCGTCAGCCGTTTGTCAAGCGAAGGAGAATGAATTCATGCAGTTGAGGCAGGGGAACCGGACTGTAGAACAGTACGTCGTATAATTTAATAAGCTGTCCAAGTTTACTAGTACATTTTTGCCCACAGAAGAGTGCCGCATACGACGGTTCGAAGTGGGTCTGCGACGCTCTATCAGTGCGTATGTCGGGGTCCCAGAGTACAAGACCGTAGGCGAGGCTCTGAATCACGCTCTTCGCCTTGAGTGCGAATACCCTTCCGGTGCTGCCGACGTTGTGCGCCACTCCAATCACAAACGTCCTAGCTATACGGGAGGCAACAACTACACATCAAAGCATCCAAACCATGGCAGCAACCAGGGACGAACCCCACCATTTCCTTGTGGTAAATGTTAAAACTTCGGTCACCATGCCAACGACTGTCATGTTCTCGACGAAGGATGCTTCAACTGCAGAGCAAGGAACCACCAAGCATGAGATTACCCCCGAAAATGGAATCGTAATGCCCCGTCACAGCAACACCGTCAAGAGAATCGAGGACAGACGCCCCGACCTCCTCCGCCCACTCAACCCGTACCGTAAAATGACCGAGACCGTCGCCCCGACACTCAGGGCCGCGTCTATGCCATGACTCGAGACGAAGCACTAGCATCAAATACAGTAGTGTCAGGTATACTAAAATTCAATAATGTGCCTGCTCGTGTGTTATTTGATTCAGGCGCTTCATATAGTTTTATATCGGCAGACTTTGTCGTCGAGCACAAATTTCCTGTAATATCATTAGATCTCGACCTTAGCATAAGTACACCTTCGGGCATACCAATACTCACAAACTTAGCCTGTGCCGGCAGGATTATCTGTATCGGCGGTCAAAGGATCGGTCTTGATGTGATAGTTCTAGACATGAAGGACTTTGACATTATTCTGGGAATGGATTAGCTCGGGCCGTGCAACGCAACCATAGACTGCGCTGAAAAGAAAGTCACATTCCGCATACCTAGAGTGCCTGAATTCTGCTACTCGTATGGTGAGGCATCACCGACCTGTATGGTGATCTCTGCAATATCTGCTCAACGGATGCTGCATTCCGGGTGCAAAGGCTATCTAGCTTCCGTTCGAGACATGCGAGAAGATGGTACAAATGCGGGTCAGACCGATGTTGTGGCAGAATTCCCAGACGTGTTTCCGGACGAGCTACCCGGCATGCCTCCCGATCGAGAAATAGAGTTCACCATCGACACATTCTCCGATACCCGGCCGATCTCGAAGGCTCCGTACAGAATGCCCTCTACAGAACTGAAGGAACTAAAGGCACAACTACAAGAATTACTCGACAGAGGGTTTATCCGTCTGAGTGTCTCGCCGTGGGGTACGCCCGTGCTATTCGTGAAGAAGAAGGATGGATCGATGCGGCTCTGCATCAACTATCGGGAATTGAATAAAGCCACCGTCCGGAACAAATACCCCCTGCCCCGCATCGACGACTTGTTCGACCAGCTCCAAGGTGCAATAGTGTTTTCAAAGATTGATTTGCGATCGGGTTATCACCAACTCAAAGTCAAGCCAGATGACGTGCCAAAGTCTGCTTTCGTACTCGCTATGGCCACTACGAGTTCTTGGTAATGCCGTTCGGTCTGACAAACGCCCCTGCCGTCTTCATGGATCTAATGAATCGGGTGTTCCGTCTGTTCGTTGATAAGTTCGTAGTAGTCTTCATTGACGACATCCTCGTCTACTCGAAGGATCGAGCGCAACATGCAGAGCATGTGCGGACGGTACTCTAAACCCTTCGAAAGAATCAGTTGTATACAAAGATGAGCAAGTGCGAATTCTGGTTGAACAGCGTCTCATTCCTTGGGCACATCATCTCCGCCACGGGCATCACAGTCGATCCGAAGAAAGTCGAGGCAGTTGCTGATTGGAAACGGCCTACATCAGTTAGCAAAATTTGAAGCTTCCTAGGCTTGGCAGGATACTACCGACGCTTCGTGAAGGACTTCGTGAAGATTGCATCGCCGTTGACTCGCCTCACCCAGAATGGAGTCGCATTCAAGTGGTCAGACGACTGTGAAGCTTCCTTCCAGGCGCTCAAACAACGGCTCGTTTCGGCCCCGATACTTGCTCTTCCTGAAGGGACGGAGAAATTTCAGATCTTCAGCGATGCTTCTGGCCAGGGCTTGGGATGTGTGCTCATGCAGCGGGATAAGGTGATATCTTTTGCTTCCCGACAGTTGAAGCTGTACGAGAAAAACTACCCCACGCATGACCTAGAATTAGCGGCGATTGTGTTTGCGTTGAAGCTGTGGCGTCACTATCTCTATGGCGTGGCGTGCAGGATTTATACGGACCACAAAAGCCTCAAGTATCTCTTCACCCAGAAGGAACTAAATTTGTGGCAGAGGCGATGGCTCGAACTGATCAAAGACTATGACTTGTCAATCGACTACATGCCAGACAAGAAAAATGTGGTAGCGGATGCGCTGAGCCGAAAGTACTTAGCTTCGTTATGCATCAACAATCGACTGCTGCGTGACTTGAAAGGAATGGGCATTGAACTTCGAGTTCGTTTTAGAGACGTAAAGCTGGCACAATTGCGGGTAGAATCGAGCCTACTGGAGAGGATCAAGTCTGCTCAGAAGGACGACCCATACTTGGAGAAGATGCGGAAGCTGATATCGACAGGGAAAGCATCCGACTTTGCAGAAGACGAGTCAGGAGTGTTGTGCATGAAGGAACGGCTATGCGTACCGGACGACGCAGAACTTAGAAAGAAGATAATATCGGAGGCACATTATGTAAAATATTTCTTACATCCTAGCAGCACCAAGATGTATAAGGACCTTCGCGTTGTCTTTTGGTGGCACGACATGAAGAGGGACGTAGCGCTCTTTGTGTCAAAATGTATGGCCTGTCAGCAAGTCAAAGCTGAGCACCAGCGACCGGGCGGGAAGATGCAGAACCTTGCCATTCCAGAGTGGAAGTGGGATCACATCACTATGGACTTCTTTGTTGGCTTGCCGAGGACGTCGCAGGGAAACGACGCCATCTGGGTCATCGTCGATCGACTAACCAAGTCAGCACACTTTATTGCCATCAAAGTTACTTGGAGCGTCGACCGCCTTGCTCAGATATACCTTGATAAAGTAGTTCGGCTGCACGGGGTCCCAGTATCTATCGTCTCGGATCGGGATGGACAATTCGTAACGCGCTTCTGGAGTAGTCTTCATTCAACACTGGGGACCAAGTTGAAGTTCAGCTCAGCTTATCATCCTCAAACTGACGACCAAACAGAGCGGGTGAACCAAATTCTCGAAGACATTTTACGACTCTGTGCGATCGAATTGAAGTCAAGTTGGGACGTCCATCTACCGCTGGCCGAGTTTGCATACAACAATAGCTATCAGTCCAGCATCCAAATGGCGCCGTATGAAGCTTTGTACGGCCGGAAGTGCAGATCGTCCATTTACTGGAATGAAGTCGGAGAACGGCAGATACTTGGTCCGGAGCTGGTGGAGCAGACCGTGCAGAATGTCAAGTTAATACGAGAGAGATTAAAGATAGCACAAAGCCGACAGAAGAGCTATACCGACACGCACCGACGCCCCCTCAAGTTCTCGGAAGGCGACCATGTATTCTTGAAAGTCATGCCCCTGCGGGGAGTTTCCAGGTTCGGTGCGAAGGGGAAATTGAGCCCAAGATTTATTGGCCCGTTCAAAATATTGAAGCGAGTCGCCCCGATAGCTTACCAAATTGCCCTGCTGCCTACATTGTTAGAGGTACATGACGTCTTCCACATATCACAATTGCGGAAGTACGTGCATGATCCAAGCCATGTGGTGGATTTGGGTAAGCTGGACCTGAAGGCGGACTTGTCATATGTCGAAGAGCCGGTGCAAATCTTGGAGCGCAAGGATAAACTTCTCCGCAACCGTATTATTCTTCTCGTCCGCGTCCTCTGGATAAACCATTCGGTCGAAGAGTCGACGTGGGAGCTTGAGGCAGAAATGAAGGAAAAGTTTCCTTCATTGTTCTCGTAGAGGTAGGTTCTATTCTTAAGTTTCGAGGACGAAACTTTTTTTTAGTTGGTTATGGTGTAGTGTCCCGTCCCTACATCATGCCCCGTCCCTACATCGTGCCCCGTACTCCAACCACGGGGTGCGCGAGAAAGGAACACTGTCGCTATCGATTCGGTCGGGACCAATAGGTCGAAATCGATCGAGTCGATCGAACGGGAACGGTTGAATTAAGATCCATTCCTCGTTATGGAATATCTTCTTCGGAACCAAGTCCCATATTCAGCGGGATGCGTCTCAAGGATTGACTCTACGGCTGAGTCGGGAGAGACCTCCCGTTGTTCTGCTTTTTATGCCGCTTGCGTTGGTTTTGGCTTTGTTTTTTGAATGCATTTTCATGAATGTTTTTGATGGTTTTCATGGCTTGCATTTCGAACTCGCATTTCCTATCGAACTTCTTGAATAATGCAGTGTTCTAATCGGTTACTTGTGCAATTTCAGGTAATCGCGTAGGCGACGTCTAGCGCGACCAACAAGTTCTCTCGCCTGAAGTAAACTCAAGGTGAGTGGCTGACCCTTCTCTTCTCGACCCCCTTCTTAGGTAAATTGACAGTATTGTTAGGAATGAAAGAATGAATGCAAAGGCACGGGTACGGTAAAATGATCAAGTTTTCAAAGTGAACGTAGGCTAGACCTTAATAACTGAATATTGTCTTAACTCGGTCATTGAACAACTTGTTGACAAGGAGAGAGTTTCCTCGAGTGACTACCCGGGGCCACGGGACCGACTCGGCCTAGGAGGAAACACGGTATAGCTGTGCTGGATGATAGCACGGGTTAAGCGGGAACTTGCAGCGGGGCTCGCTACTTGCGCTACAAGGGCCCCGACTAACAAAGCTATAGTCCAGGATGGCTTGTGATGTCAGTGACCAAACACACGTAACGTTGCACTTGGAATATAAATGATGACAATTGACAGGAAAGAACATGGTAAGTTTCATAAGGCGCGGCGCGGTCCGCCGTGGGTAAGTTCTAACGAAAATTACATTATGCTTGTCATTGCTTGCATGAAATTCATTAGGATGGTTAGAAACATTCATGAACTAAGTCATATAAACTCTTCAACCAAATGAGAGCTTGGAACTTAATTTGCCACGCACCAGTACAAAGTGTAATGTACTGATCCTCGCTCTCCACGCAGGTACCCCGAACCACGAAGGGCGTGCCACTTGAAACTCAAGGCAAAGTGAATTCTTTTGAAGCCTCGTCCGCGTGTGAAGGCTTGTGTTTCTGGATTCCTTTTGAAGAAGACCCCGCACTCAGTCCAAAAGAAGATGACGACTCGACTCCCCTCGATAGCAGGTGGAAAGTGTTATATTTTGCTTGTAAAAAGGGATGTAATGTATAGAACGACTATCTCATCAGCGTTCATTTTGTAAGTCAAAGTCATGTTGTAGCCCGTACGGCAATGATTGTAGTGGAGTCAATGTAAATAAAATGTTAATATCAATGAAAAGTCTACTTCTATTTTAAATGTGTCAATCAATTTCTCTACGTACTCTAACTTGATGTTGTGTTTCGGATGACCTTATGACTACGCCTTGTGCGATCGCAACTTAGGTTCGCATGGCATCACGTTCGGAGGACGACTATCGATTCTACGGAATCGGGGCATGACACTCAAGACCCTTCTCCTGCCAACAACGTTAACCTATCGAGTCGTATTTGCCTTACGACTTAAAATCAGAGACGCAACTACGCGATGAGGCTCCATTTCCGTGTGACCGTGCTACAAACCCTTGCTGAGGCCGTGCCTCGCAACTCAATAAGACTCAATCATATCTCCGCCTCGCGGCCCTTTGCTACTAAATCATAAACTGACCCGTCCAACTTGTGAACTAAGTGTCACTCGACCAACTTTGCCTTGTGGCATCTCCTGACTTAAACTCATGACAACTTAAACCATAACTATGCAACTTATATGCCGACAACATAGGACTCGACGCCACATCTCGTACCGAAGTACGTCGCCTATGTTGTAGCCATTTTTAAGCCCAAATATTTATATTCTAACTGTACACACATTCAACAACTCAACTCAATCCAAAGGCACACACGCGAATTGCCGCCATACCGACTCATCTATATGATTTGGTCACTGACTCCCAGAGCCATCGTGGACTCTTCTAGCTTTTGTTAGATGGGCATCCCTTTCAACGCAAGGTAGTTAGCCCCGCTGTAAGTCCCCGCCTAACCCGTGCCCAGCACAGCTAATTACTCATTTCCAATCGCGACCGCAACAGTCCCGTGGCCGCCGGGTTGCCGTACAGAGAAACGACCCACCTTGTTGACAAGTTGTCCATGACCATGAAAGACTCGACTCAAACTGACGTCTCACACAGTCATGCTACTTCTTTCTTCTGAGATCGCCTCGCCGACCTATAGTCGCGAGCATACTTCTTTCTTCTTAGACCGCCTCGCCGACCTGTAGCTGCGAGCGTACTTCTTTCTTCTTAGACCGCCTCGTCGACCTGTAGTCGTGAGCATTCTTTCCATATTACCTTATCATTTCATTCAACTCAATGCCTATTTGATAGTCCTTTCTCCAAAACTCATCGAATCAACCGTGGTTTATGCCTTAAACACTAAGTCCGTGCAACGTGCTTTAAGCCAACCGTATTCTATGCAACACTCCTGTCCAAGTCGACGGGCCTTGAGATCGTGGGACTACTTAACTTTGACAAACCGCGAAAGAGCGGGATGATACTTGTAATGTCTTAGGTCGACCGGCATAACTTTGCCTAACTTAACTTTGCCTGACTTAAACGCACAACGACTCGACGAGCAAAGGCTGCGTCAAGCCTTGCATTGCGGAAATATGCCGCGCATGCGTTCGACTTCTGAACGACCAAGTCATCTGGGTGCCTAGACTTATATTATAAGCCGTGCAACGCAGCTTAACTCATTGGACAAGCCAAGGCTATGCCAAGCATTGGACGATAGGACCGTGCATGCTCTATAAAGCATTTATGCGGGCGACGCCTATAACTTAGGCTACATTCATACTTCGACCACTCAACCAACTTTCCTTCTCCCAAGCCACGGGACGAAGGATCGAGTGTCATTTTCAAAGCACGCCGTACACCAACTCTAAGCCGACCGTTGGACCTTTCCATATTCTAACTCAATTCGACCCGTCAGGGTTTTTCTCTTTAGCTATGTGAATTCGTCTCTTTTATTATCAAGCCTACTTGTGCAAGTTGAAAACATGCGATTTATTATGTGAAGGCTAAGATGAGACAAGTTCACCGAAACTACCCCACCTGAGTGAGCGGTCGCCTCGACCGAGCAATGTCGTCGAGTAGCCGTTGCAAGGCTAAGTCCGAACGCCGTCGGCGTTTCGATTCCTCCGATTGACTAAGCGGGACAGGATACTACAGAAGCTGTTAGCACAGCCTGTCATATTTTAAATAGGGTGTTAATTCGATCCATCTCGAAGAAAACACCTTATGAACTTTGGTTCGGAAGGATTCCAAACACTTCTTATTTCAATGTTTTTGGATGTCGTTGTTTTATCCTGAACACCAATGACAATTTGGGTAAGTTCGACTCTAAAGCAGATGAAGGAATATTTCTCGGATATGCTGCTAAGAGTAAGGGATATAGAATTTTTAATAAAATATCTATGATTGTTGAAGAATCTATTAACGTTACTTTTGATGAGCTCAATAGTCACAAATCTAGCGACAATGATGATGAAGGTGTACAAGCAAAAACTGATAAGAGTCCTGCGGAAGATCTGACTCATAAATTTGAATCATTGAAGTTCTTACAAGATCATCCAGAGACACTCATTATAGGTGATGTATCAAAAGGTGTAAGAATATGCTCCTCTCTTAGAGATTCTGAAATAACAGCAAATATAGCTATTATGTCTCAAATAGAACCTAAGAATATAGAAGATGCTTTTAATGATGAGTTTTGAATTAATGCCATACAAGAGAAACTTAATCAATTTGAGAGAAACCAAGTTTGGAAACTCATTCCTAAACCTATTGGTCAATCAATAATTTGTACCAAATGGGTGTTCCGAAATAAACTAAGTGAAGATGGACAAGTTCTACGCAACAAAGCACGTCTAGTGGCACAAGGTTATAATCAAGAAGGAATTGATTATGACGAGACATATGCCCCGGTTGCTAGACTAGAAGCTATCTGCATGTTTTGTGCATTTGCATGTTTTAATAATTTTAAATTATTTCAAATAGACGTGAAAAGTACATTTTTGAACGGATTTCTAAAAGAAGAAGTTTTTGTGAAACAACCCGTGGCTTTGAAGATTTTTAAAAACTTGATCACGTCTTCAAGCTTAAGAAAGCACTCTATGGACTCAAACAGGCACCTCATGCTTGGTATGAAC
This sequence comes from Iris pallida, assembly GCA_029216955.1. Lineage (NCBI taxonomy): Eukaryota > Viridiplantae > Streptophyta > Magnoliopsida > Asparagales > Iridaceae > Iris > Iris pallida. Next base: position 6,847,676 of record JANAVB010002795.1, read on the forward strand.
GCCTAAGTACCTTCTTACTTGATAATGGCTTTTCAAAAGAAAGAGTTGATACAACTTTGTTTATCAAATCTTTAGATGATGACATTCTTTTGTGTAAATATATGTTGATGACATCATATTCGGTTCTACTAATAAAAAACTTTGTCAAGAGTTTGCTAAGTGTATGCAGAGTAAATTTGAGATGAGTATGATGGGAGAGCTAAACTTCTTTCTAGGACTCCAGATCAAACAACACTCAAAGGGAACATTCATCAATCAAGCCAAATATACGAAGGATATACTGAAAAAGTACGACTTCGAAAATATAAAGCCTATCGAAACTCCATTGGCTACATCTACAAAGCTTGACACTGATGAAAGTGGCAAATCTGTCGACCAGCGTAAGTATCGAGGTATGATTGGTAGCTTATTATATTTAACTGCTAGTCATCCTGATATTATGTTCAGTGTTTACATTTGTGCACGATACCAGACAAATCCTAAGAAATCACACCTAAGCGCCATTAAGCGTATCTTCCGATACCTTAAGGGAACTTCTAAAGTCGGCTTGTGGTATCCTAAAACCAAATCCTTTGACCTGATAGGTTACTCAGATGCAGATTTTGTAGGATGAAAAGTAGACTGTAAAAGTACCAGCGGTACGTGTCATTTGCTAGGAAAGGCCTTAGTCTCATAGTTTAGCAAGAAACAAAATTCTGTAGCATTATCAACTACTGAGGCTGAGTATATCGTCGTCAGACGTTGTTGTGCTCAAATTTTGTGGATGAAGCAAACCCTAGAAGACTACAATCTGTACTACACTAAGGTTCCTATTTACTGTGATAACACTAGCACTATTAACTTGACTAAGAACCCTGTATGTCACTCACGCACAAAATACATTAAAATTCGTCATCACTTTTTACGTGATCACCAACAACACGGGGACATCTGCCTAGAGTTTATTGATACTACACCATAATAGGCGATTACCCACGGTTATTACCGTGACAATTATTTTTCGTCACGGTAATAACCGTTACTAGTGAGGCGTGGTTAATATTTAGTCACGGTAATAACCGTGACAAATATTTATTTTGGTAACGGTTATAACCGTGACAAGTATTTGTTTTGGTAACGGTTATAACCGTGAGATCTTCTTAATCACCTAGGAGGCGTTGGGTAACATATGAAACCTACATGTGTAAATGAGTTGTTTTTGCATGCTTGCCTCCATATATAGGTTGTAGGAACATGTGTAGACCAACTTATGGATGAGCATATAGAATAAACCCGCAAGCAGCTACAAGTTTCAGGTTCAAATATACAGAAATTTATGACAAAGACATTTTGCAAGCAGCTACAAGTTTCAATTTCAATTCACGATGTTCCCTTCCTTAGCTTGTTGGTTGTCACAATAAATTTATGGCAAAGACATACATGCAACCCTATTTGGTATAAAAGTCTGATGGTGAGAGATGAACCCTATGAATCTATTGCTAGTTTAGATGACCAAGCAGCTTACTAAAGTACTTACAAGTTGCTAGTATACAGAAACCTCTAAGAACTTAGGCAGTGAGCTTAGATGCCTGACAACTATAAGTTAATGTGTTATAAAGATTAATCATGAACAAAAAATGTTAATCCATCTATCCTGTATATCATCAAAGTGAGATGCTAGCCATGATATAAAATGACAGGAACTTGGTAAAGTGACCATGTCATGTATAACATCCTATGAAGTATGATAATATCACGTCGTTAGCATGCTGTTCAATGGTATATGCTTTCCCAATTCAAAAATACTGGATTAAGGCTACACACTTTTAGTGAAACAAATGATCATGACAACAAATATGAGATATCAATCAAATCAAGCCACAGTATATCCCAGAAACTTTAACTGATTTTTTTAACAAATCTTCATGAAGTAACAGGGATTGTTGTTGCTGATTTTGGAAAAGACAGTAACAGACTACAACACATACCTTAGGAAGTTGAATAAACAAATTATCTGGGAAAAGTTTGCATATGTCATCATCTTTAGACGATTTTTCCCCCTCAATCCTTCTGTTAGTTGCTTCAGTTGAACAGGCTACAAATATAAGTAAAATATTCAATGTAATTCATCAATATATTATGCTAACATAATAAGCACGATAACATCTTTGACATCGACAAATTCTCCATAACACGTTTAAACTGAAACAATAACTCAGGCTGTTCAGCTTATCGAACAAAACTGGATATAACCACATCAACACCCTATAGGCAGAAGTTCAGAAGACGACAACACAAAATCCACTGCAGTATTGCACATGCTTGGGAAGCTACATCAAATGAGAATAATATTGGAAAAGGACTGATGTTAAATAAAATAAACAATCCATCAGCTAAAAGTTGACAATGATATGAAGCATCGTCAACACAATCAATGTCCAAAATTAAAGTACAAAAAGAAAAATAGAAAGAAAAAAAACTATCCTATGCTCCTTAATATGCACCAAATAGATCGAGAAGGGAATGCCGGCAATGACAAGGCTTTTAGTTTTATTAAATATTTAAAACAGTTGAATATTTCTCCATGTGTACTTTAGTATATTAAGATTTAATAGACTATTACTGGAGTAAAATAAGGTCTAAGCAGGATCCTTTATCTAAGCAATAACATCTTAAAAGCTTCATCATAAAAATTAACATTTCATTGGCAGGATCAACATGGACTAATTCAGTAACAAGTTGATTAATTTGGTTACACCAGTTCTTCAGCCACTTATGTTTAGCTGCCATTACGGTCAGAAAGTTAGGATATGGCTCGTCATAGTAGGTTATTCCAATAGGATTCATCATCATTTATAACTTTATGCAATCATATAACAACCTAGCGAGCTTTCAACATATCCATTGAACTATGGCATTCATCAATCAGGATCGACATGGCCTAATACCAAGAAAACATTGTGATGTTCTTGATATGCATGGATGTATTATGTATACACTGTGAACTCACTAAGACAGCTTCTAATCGACAGTCACCAACAATATAGCAGCATGTAGTACCCATCAATCGTCGATTTATCAACAAACTTAATCCTGATCTCAGATGACCACTCCCAGCACTAACAATGCCCTCTATCTAGCACAACTGACATATATGATAATAAGCCAGCCTAATCTCCATTCAACAGAGAAGTAGTATAGTCCAATGCCAGCATCCTAGATCAGGTTCCTAACCCACCCCTTCCAAGTAAATCCCTTGTATTTCGCCCGACTGCACCTCGTCTTCCAAAAATGCCTCTCCACCTCTCCTTGCTAAAATTAACACAACCTCAGCAGACTGCAGCTGCTCACGTGATGCAGTCACCAAACCAAGCCCGAAAGCAAATTTAAAATTATGGGAAGATTCATATGAAATGTCTAGGTTCATTTGGGGAGCAAGCAAAGAGAACAAACATTTACATTTTGGTAAGGTTTGAAGAATCAAATAAAATTACAGGTTCACTGGAGAGTATGGTAGAAATTTTCTGTTTAAAGTTAAATTTAATGCATTTTCATATTCTTCGTAAAATTAACTTTATCTTATAATTCAAGATTCATTTTAGTGAAGGAGTTGAACTAAGAACAAAAGTTGATTTTGTGCTTCCAACTGACGTGTGCTAGGCATACCTTTCCATCCCCTATTTCTTCTACTTCCACTCTTATTATTAGATCACCCTGCAGTCTTATTGCTTGGCCTGCATCATGTTAGCATACCACCATCACCATCTATGACCATGATTGGTACCCAATCGGCGTGTACACACCCAAATACACACGCACACATGATCCTATGACACAAACCCAGTTGTACTCTTGTACTGTTTTCCTGTGTAACTGATACACCAAAATTTCTATACATAGGACACACCAATCCCCCATATATCTATATACCTAGCCTAATTTATCATACGTAATTAACATATAATATTTCTAATAATATCTAGATGAATAGAATACCAATTAGCTGTCTAACATTCTCTACATAAGGAAGAAAAGACTGCTATGCAGCAGCTTCTACCGAGCCTATTGCAGACTGCATTTCATTGAAGAAAGAAATGTTGTAATAAAGAAAAAATAATTTGGACCTAATATACCCATCAGCGGATCAAGATAAAAGAAGCAATACTACCTAATATAGCCATCAGCGGATCAAGTTAAGGAAGGATCTCTCAAGAAAGACCCACAAATATCAAGTTGCATCTCTCCTTCACTAGGCACATATCTAAGACTTTCTCCGATCTAAGCGACTCAGAGCCATTCCTCTTTTGTTGCCGCTCTAAATCTAATCTCGTCAACCTCATTAGATGTGAGACACTCGAACAAGCAAGCCAATTCCAATCAACTCCTCTCAATCTCTCGGACTAGCTTAACTAGACTTCAGGCGAACCTCTTGTTCCCATGAGTGGAATGTGGATCAAAATAACATCTTTTTCGCATTTTATTTAGGAAAATCGATTGTGGTGGACGTGACCGTGACGTTGAGTGAGGCGGTCGACGTCATGACCGTGACCGTGAAGAAAAAAAAACAAATCAGTCTCAAAATAGAACAAAACCTAACCCTAACCTCGTTGCCGAGTAAGAAAGCGGCCGAAAGGTGTGGCGGTCGACGGGGATGGCGCCATCGTCGATCTCGACGTTGCAGATGTCGAAGCCCTGTCCTTAAGGTGGGCAAGGAGAGACTTAGAAGCCGCGCTCGAGAGAGGGGAAGCTCGAAACCCTAGTTTTTATGGTCGGTGCCCTATATTTTTAGAGGAGAAGAAGAAGAAGAAGAAGAAGAAATTGAGCAGTAGGAAAGAGAATTTGGTCGTGGAGAGGAAAGCTCGAGAGAGGGGAAGTAGAGGGAATAGTCAAAAATTATTGTGGAAAATGAAATTTTCTCAATTGAAACACTTCAGTATCGGGATATATGAAAAATGAGTGCTGGGATTTTTTTCATTCTAACGGTTTTTAGTGTCAACAAAATTAAAAAAAGAAAAAAAATAAAATTTGAATTTTAGTAACGATTTTTTATTTATTGTAACGGTTATTTTCGTTACAAGACTGTCACGATAATAACCGTTACAAATTGTAAAAAAAATTTGTTACAAATTGTCTATTTTGGTGTAGTGTGACATAGATCATCAACTAGCAAACATTTTCACAAAACCACTGGCTGAAGACCGATTTAACGTTATGAGGCGAGAGCTCGACATACTTGAATTTTTAGATTCATAATGTAGTATGTTTATTAAATTTATTTTATAACTCGAAACTTTGTAATTTATTAACGAAAATTACTTTGGGTACAAGCCGAAAGGGTCCTTCTGCACTACAGGTGTAAATAGCCTGAAGCGACACGGTGTACTAGTCCTCGGACTACCGCTAGCTGGGATCCGGCCCCTACAGCTAACCCAAAGTAATAGAAGTTATTAAATGAAGGAGTATAACAGTTATAAATTCAAATTTTTAAACAAATACTGCATTTATGACATTGGGAATACAAGTAGCCGAACTCAGACCGAACTTTGACCGAGTTCGGACCGAGTTCCGTCGGCGCTGTGCGAATTTCTAGAATCGAACAGCCGGCCCTAGCCCTATATATTCTTCATATGTCTTTAGTTTTTCTTCATCCTTCTACCAAAACCCTATAGAGCTTCTCCTCCTCCTTCCTTTCGAGCTTTCTCGGAGTCGAGTGGGCCGTCCTCTCCACCATATTTATTCCTTCTTTAAGGTATTCTACTTCATTCCTTCTCATCCATGGCACTTAAACACCAAAAGAGAAAGGTTGATTCCTCTCAAGCAGGATCCTCCTCCTCTAACTATGTTCCCACAAATGTCTTCAGTCCAGTCCGTCCTACTGGATCTGATAATTACGACTCTGGACTCTTTTCCGATAGAGAATTTTTCGACCTTTGGTTTGACTCATTTTTGGGTCGTAAAATATGTGCTGGAGCACGTGTTAACTTTAACATCTTTTATGAATATGCTCCAACTTTCAACCGTCTCGGTTTTCATGATTTTTTCGAAGTTGTTGAGAACATTTATGATAATATTGTCCGTATGTTTTACTGTAATCTGCAAGTAAAAGATAACGGTAACTTCTATTCATGTGTAGCTGGGCAGGAACTAGAGTTCAATGTCACCGACATCAGTGAATATTTTCATGTTCCTGGTGTAGGTAAAGCTTTAGTAGACATTCATCATATTCAATTCCCTGAAGGTGTCACCCTTGATTCCTTCAAAGAACTTTTGTGTCATCCTAAACCTGTTCCTAGAAGAGTTTACTCCAAGCATCTAAATCAAAGCTTCTATAGACTCCATAGGTTTATATTCTCTGTTCTTCTTCCAAAGAAGGGATCTTCTGATGAGATTACCTTCATGGAATTGTCATCCATGTACCACATTCACTTTGGTATTCCATTTCCTGTTCCGAAGACTGTTATGGCATGGATGCTTAACTGCAGAAATGCAGGACACAACCTTGTCTACCTTATGCATTTGGCTTCTATCTTTAGGAGGTTTGAAATCGATGTTTAAACCTGTCCTTACTCCTCTACTGCCATTGAACTCAGTAGGTCTATGTTATATCCTACTCCTCTTTTGCCTCCTGGTGCTGAGCCTGTTCACGATGATGATCCCGAGGCTCCTTCTACTGCTGCTGCTCCAGCCCCTGCTCTTAGTTTTGACCCTGGCTTCTATCAGCGCTTTGATGATTTCGTTGCCCTCTCAGCGCAACGACATCAAGGCTATCTTGATTCGGAGTTCCGCCATATCACCCAGGCTCAGGTGTTACGGAACAGCATTGCTGATCTTCACTGAAGTCTCTCTCATGACCCCACATATCCAGTTACCATACTTCATCACCCCAGCTTTCCTGGACCCAGGTTCGATGATGAGACGACATTTTCTCACTTCGATCCTACTGCTGCATATTTTCTACCGGATGCTTCTGGAGGTGACGACACGCTGATGTGATGAGGACTTGAGCTAGTAGATTTTGGGTGGAGTCTGATAGATGATGAACTTATGTAGTTTTTTTTATGTCTAAACTTTACTGTTAGATATTTGTTAGCAGATTGTGATGGTTGTATCTTTCATTTAGTATGACATTTCAGTATTCCACTACTAGTTATTTCTTTTATGCACTTATTATTTGTGGCAATGTTATTATTTGTGATTATCTCTCTAGTATTACATTGTCTGTTTGATGAACATTGTTGGCCTCACACATTACGGGCGAGCCAAAACCATTTTTTTATTGACAAAGGGGGAGAAAGAGCTCAATACCAAAAATCAACATTCAAAAAAAAGAACACCACCATACCACTACCATCATTTATTCTTTTTCAGGTATTTTTATTTTGTTCTATTTAGATATATTTTGGTATAGAATCAAATTTATCAATTATCAAAATGGAGGAGATTGTTGGCCCATTCCATAGTCACATCCGATTTTAATAATCGACATTAACTTAAGTCAATACACAAAATATACGAACTACTGCTAATCATTTCAGGTCTTGTGAAATCAATATCAAAAAGCGTACTACTACATCAACAAGCATGTGAATCATCATTCTGAAGCTTATTTTCATTGGAATCTAGTTCGAGTTATTTTACAATTTATTATGTATTTTATCTTTATTGAGTCTAGGATATAAATTGTAAGATCGACTAGATAATACTGGCTTAGGTTAATCATAGTCCACTTTTCTATACAGCCTACCCATCCATAGTCCACCTACCAAAAATTTCATTTCCCTTATGCAACAAAATTTGACAAATGTCTTACATTTTTACTGAGACAAAACTCAAGCCGAGTTTGGCCCGAGTTCGGTCCGAACTCTGACCGAGTTCGGTCAGTTTGAATTTAAATATTTGTTGCCTCCAAATCTGCATACAACGTTCATTTGTGAAATCTTTGCATCAGAACTCTGTCCGAATTATGTCCGAGTTCGGTCCTCGAAAACACCTATAAATAGAAGAGAATTTCTCATTCCAAATCACTCAATCAATTTCATCTTCTCTTCTCTTTTCAATAAGTATTTTCATCTGATCAAAAGCTTTCATAACACACCTACACTTCTCTTAGCCAAAAGCCAGTAATATCTATTTGATCTAGAGTCTTTTGGTTCTCAAGAGTTTTAAAGAGGTTGTTCAAAGTTCAGAAACTATCTCTGTTGTGGAGCCGATCGTGCGCTCGTCACCAAGCACAGTGTTGTGAAGTTGGCCGTGCACTTGTCACCAAGTACGGTGTTGTAAGAGACTACAAGCTCTCAATTAGCTTGTGTCTTAGTAGATTAACATCGAGCAAGAGTACTCGAGACTGGATTAGTCCTCTCAGAGGGATACCAGTATACATTGCTGTGTCACTGAGTTTGATCTCTCTATCTCTTGCTATATTTATTTACTATCTCGTATTCACTGCCATAGTTATCTGCTTTTAATTTTAAATTGGTGATTATTTTCTGCTGCACTCGTACTCACTCTATTCACCCCCCCTCTAGAGGTGCTCAACGGTCCTACAAATCATACCCGTATCTCCAACGGAGCTTCTGGATTACAAGGTAAGTGTAATCGAAGCCCATACGTCAGGTATTGTTCTCCACACCCAATGCCTAGTATCGTCATCTCCATGACCAATAAGAACCTTTAGTAACTTCCAAGTCTTCTACTATACAATTCTACTGGAAGTTACTCCTATCCGTCGTACGCTCCTTACGTATCGGTGGCCAGCTGACTACGCGGGTATGTGTCCTACATATGACTCACAACACGTGGTAAAGCAAGTGTCAAGGCCGTATGAGATATATACCAATACCTCATCAACAATGGGTGGTCACTAGACTAAGTCAATGCAAGAGAAATAAATAAAAGCAAAAAAATAACCAATAGAGTCGCTTGCACCCAAGTGTGACTTTGACACACAGTTTTATCTATAATATAAAGCACAGTGGGTTTTTGGTTCGACCCATGTGCTTTGGTTCAACGATGATGAAAGAACTAAATTGCCCCTCTCTATATAAGAGAGGAGGAGGTTCCATATAGACTATTCTAGAATGGTTGATGTCTTGCCAAATATGTAACCCACACGACAAAGCACGGACGGGGACTGAGTTCGGGGTGTCTCATTGATTCCGAGTCTACCGCTCCATTAGAGCCTTCAAACCTATATTGCTCGGACACCAGTACGTACGACAAGAAACAACAAAGAAACCGTGACTCGGACTGGCGTGGATTCGGTACGTCCTGGTCTATTTTTGGAGTATCCGTGTCGTGTCCGACGCAGAAAACCCTTCACCAAACCTCCTCCATTAGAATAGTAGCAAAAGAAAAGGGCCACCGAAACTCCAAAGTTGCAGAAAATTACTCCACGGAGCATCAAATCTAGAGCAAAATAAAGCCCCCCAAAAAACAAAGAAGCAGAAAAAAAGTAAGATGGCGGGAAGTAGAGAGCAATGCACCTGAAATTCTCTCTGGAAGTGACAAAAGGAGAAGAAAGAGGGGGAGATGCGCAAGAATCAACTTCCCACTGGTTCCCATAATACTCTTCCTCTTCAGAACTAAGTCTCAGGAAAAGTGGAGGAAGTGTGTTTTAATAGCCGGGAAATGGAGGAAGTGGGGGAAGAGGAGAAGGGAAGCCAGCTTAGAAAGAAATTATGTTCAGTAAATTTTGCACAAAAAATAAAAGGTTTATTAAAAAAAATAGCTAGGGCCTTTTTTGACTTATTACGAGCTTACGTTGAAGATGATATATATATATATTTTCCGTATCACCTCCCTCACCACATGTCCTAGAAATGCTTGAAGATGATATCTCAAGAGGTTGATTTCCCCTTTTATATGATGTAATTGGTATTCTTTGTTGCCAAATCATAGTTACTTTGAGCCTATGGTTTTGGACTTAATATATTTCTTTTGAATATCGTAATAATCATAGTCATCTGAGCCTTCTCCCATCATAATGGGTTCAGCTATGGAGCATAAGAATGCTCCATAATGGTATAGTGGTATATATAGTTTTATGACTGGCCACCAACATGACGTAAACCCTCTATGTTGGTGTCAGATATCTAGCCAGGTAGTTATGAGCATGAGAAGGATGGCCAGTTGGCGAGTAGGTAGCCTACCTTTTGCTTCTAAAGTTTAAATTCATGCAACCAAGGACAGTTTTGCTAGACTATAAAGAGTCTAGAGGAGGAGGTAAGATGGTACATTTGCTATATGGAATTGCATTAATCTCTACGACACATTAAGCGAAAAGAGTGAAAAGGATGACATTCCCATCATACTTCTTTTGTATACCGTAATAATAATTCACTTTTCAATGTAAGTTATGTTCATCTTCTAACTGCTAAGTTTTAGTTATGCTAGGCCTTGGATTGTGCAGTCCTTTTATCATGACTGGAGATACGAGGTGGTTTGTATTCTGATGACACAACCATAGTAGATGACCAGTTACAAGTATAATCATGCTTGATAGTTGGATCAATATGAGAGAGCATATATTATTATCATGTGAAAACATGTATAATCATCAAACGTAACCTGTCTTGTATATGTGCTCTGTTATCGTTGCGTTATCAAAGAGGGATATATTTGAGGATCTTTATGATTGATCAGCTATTGTTGATGACAGCTTCAGGATCTGAAACACCTCATCTCTAAGGTCTTGACATCCTTTTTGGTGAATCAGATATGTTGGCTAGACGAATAGAGCTTGTTGAGAGGCTTATTTTCAATTGCCATCCCACTCGTGCACTAGATTTGTTAGTATGATGTCTAGTGTGTATCAGATAATCTCTCTATCTCTCTCTCTCATATATATACACACACACACACTTTAGATCTGAAACACGTCTGTCTCATGTCTTGAGTTTTTGACATCTTATTTTGTGCATCCAATATTTTGGCTAGATGCATAGAGATTGTTGACCTGCTTATTTTTCAATTGCCAGCTGATTTGTTAGTATGATGTCCAACATGTATCAACATTCCCTCTCTTTTCCTCTCCTTTCTCTCTCTCTCTCTATATATATATATATATATATATATATATATATATATATATATATTGAATATATATATATATATATATATATATATATATATATATAAAATAATATATATATATATATATACAAAATATATATATATATATATATATATATTCAATATATATATATATATATATATATATATATATATATATATATATATATATATATATATATATATATATATATAAATATATATATATATAGAAGCTGGTGTGGGTGTGGATTCCTGATGGGGAGCTCCATCAGCTCGAGTCCCCCCCTTGGCCGGTGGCCGGCCGTCCCCCGGCGGTCGGGGTCTCTCTGGTCGCTCTCCTCGCGGGGAGGCCACCCCCTTCTTCCGGCCGGAGCTTGCTCGGCGTGCGGCGGACCCTTCCCCTTCCCCTCTCCTCCCCCGAGCCGCCGCCGCTCTCGGCGTTGTCGGCCCCGCCGCTCCCGGCGCTTTCGGCCGCCGTCGGCTCCGTCCCTCCTCGGCCCTCCGTCCGCGTCCTTCGACGCCCCGCGCACCGAACGACCCCGTCCTGGCCCGCCCCCCCGGGTCAGCACCCCCGTCACAGGGCATCCTCCTCCCGCGGCCGCCCCTCCGGCTCTGGTCCTCGCTGCCCCGGCAGGCTCCCTCCCTCTGGCAGCGCATCCTCCCGAGCCCGCTCCGGCTTCGGGTTCGGACTGCCTTTCCGCGCCCCCGCTAGCGCCTCCTCCCGCCTCGTCAGCGGCCCACCCCGGTTCGGCGCCAGCTTGTCGCCAGTTCACCTTTTCGCCGTCGCAGCCCTCGCCGACGGCCTTTTTCCCCTCCCTGACGCCTTTTTCCCTCGCTGCCCCCGCTCTCCTGGCCGGCGCCCCCTCCATCTGTGGCGGCGTCCCCCCTCGAAGAAGAGCGCGTTTTTCTCCCTCTAGTGGCCGGTTCCGTCGCTCCCGGCTCCCGGCAGCCCTGGCCCGACCGTCGCCTCCGTCCCTCCTGCCTCGCCGGCGCTCTCCCAGTCGGCGGAGGGCCCCCCTTCGTGTGCTTCGGTGGCGGCATCGCGCCCCCCGTGCTCGTCGCCCCCTCGTCGAGCAGCGCCTCCCCGGCGTCGCCCGGCGCCTCCTCGCTGTCCGAACCCCGTTACGAGCTTCGGTCCCACCACCGTACGCTGACGGTCCGCCCTCCGTACCGGTACTGAGTCGGTGACCCCGGCGGTCAGACCCCCTTCTCTCCACGGTCGCCCGCTCGCTTCCCCCCAGTTTACTTCCTTCTTTCTTCCAGGCCGCCGTCCCTCTAGGCCCCTCCGGCAGTCGCGGCGACCCCCTCGGGCCTAGCGCCTGCACTGCTCCACTTTGGGCTGAGTGAAGCTCTCCGTCCCCTCCCTCCCGGCGGGCCTGCGGACGAGTCCCAGAGCCACCCTTCCTCCTCCTCATCCTCGGGTTTCCCACCTCCCTCCGTCGGAGACCCGGTCGGCGAGCCCTCCCCGCTCACCCCCTTCTCCTTTTCCTCCTCACTCTCCCGAGCGCGGCCCACCCTCCGGCGGACGCCGCCTCCCCTCCCCCCGGAGGTAGTCGCCCCACCATTCCCTCCTTTCCTCGTCCTTCTTCTCCTAGCCTCCGCCGCCAGAGTTCCTCCGGTTGCAGCGGTTCCTCCGGGTCCCTCGACGACGCCCCAGCCCTCCTCCCACCGTCTTGGCCGCCTCGCGGGAGCTCCGTCGCGCTGGACAGCTCGCCGGAGGAGTCCTCCATCGGCTCGCCCTCGGGTCGCGCCTACGGACCGCCCTCCTCGAGCCGTGGGCCGTAGGCCCCCACCCTATCCTCGGGCAGTGGGGCAGTACAGGCCTCGGGTCCCGTACGCTGTGTTTGATCGGCCTCGGGTCACGCGCGAAGGAGGCTAGCACAGTTTGGATTTTGAATTTAGTTTCAAAATTCAAATTATCTGCTCTTCCAAAAAAAAAAATCCTCACCAACCCATGGCTGAATGCCCACATCCCCCACTCTGCCCCCCCCTCCCCTGCTTTTACAAATTTCGTAATTAGGTTTTATTATTTTGAATGTTCAGTTTTTGAGATTTTGGAATTTCAGTTATTTCGAAATTTTGTAATTTCGGTTCTGAAATTTTGGAATCCCGATTCTGAAATTTTTTCATTTCCTACCTTGTCTATCAGGACCCGTTTTGTGTTTTTCGGTCCTGCACCCGCTTGTAACGCTCTTTTTGAGCTACCCTTTTTTCAATAAAATTCCTTTCGTTAAATATATATATATATATATATATATATATATATATATATATATATATATATATATATATATATATATTCAGCTATGGAGCATAAGAATGCTCCATAATGGTATAGTGGTATACATAGTTTTATGACTGGCCACCAACATGACGTAAACCCTCTATGTTGGTGCTAGATACCTAGCCAGGTAGCTATGAGCATGAGAAGGATGGCCAGTTGGCGAGTAGGTACACCTACCTTTTGCTTCTAAAGTTTAAATTCATGCAACCAAGGACAGTTCTGCTAGACTATAAAGAGTCTGGAGGAGGAGGTAAGATGGTACATTTGCTCTATGGAATTGCATTAATCTCTACGACACATTAAGCGAAAAGAGTGAAAAGGATGACATTCCCATCATACTTCTTTTGTACACCGTAATAATAATTCACTTTTCAATGTAAGTTATGTTCATCTTCTAACTGCTAAGTTTTAGTTATGCTAGGCCTTGGACTGTGCAGTCCTTTTTTCATGACTGGAGATACGAGGTGGTTCATATTCTGATGACACAACCATAGTAGATGACCAGTTACAAGTATAGTCATGCTTGATAGTTGGATCAATATGAGATATCATATATTATTATCATGTGAGAACATGTATAATCATCAAACGTAACATGTCTTGTATATGTGCTCTCTCCCTCTCTCTCTCTCTATTTATATATATATATATATATATATATATATATATATATATATATATATATATATATATATATATATATATACCCCTAGGTATATATACTAAATATATATACCCCTAGGTATCCATTTATAAAGATTAATTTCTAAGAAAATACTAAATTTCCAAAATAAATTGAGTAATGCATATATAAAATATATGGGGTTTACATGCAACAACTTGTCTTTAATAATTGAAAGAAAATGGCCCCATGTAGCTTCACACTCAGATGTTCAAAGATAGATGGCAAGAGAGAACAACCCATTGTTACAATCTAAAGAAGTTGCTGACAAACACACACCTCCATGCTTTCCTTTCAAATGACATCCAACCCAACTAATGGTCTGCAACCTTTTATGAACCCTGTGAAGCTTGCATTGTATCCTATGCATAAGTAGCCAAATTCAGTGATCCCTGCTATATTCCCACAAAATGCTACACTCCCAGGATTGGATTTTATGACCTGCTGTGCAATCTGAGGACATTTCCTATAACTTTCATCATAACCACCAAACAACTTCTCCTTCACTCTGAATAATGCCATATGTGCAGTCCAATAGGAGATCTTAACTATAAACTTGGACTACATCTGCCTCTGAATATCCTTTGCCTTCCATGAAGTATGGTGTACTTTAATGTCATCTTCCAACACATCAGCTATGAACTTGCTGTTACTATTTTGTTTGAGAGCTTTGAGGTGTACTTGCAAGTGTGGGCTTCATTAAGCTGTCTAAGTGTACATGTAGTCCTGTCAGGTAAAATTATGACCCTGCACATCCATGGACATGTCTCTTCTTCACACACACCCCATATCCCATTCGATTTATTCTTAACAATTTTCATTTCAAACCTATTCTTTATAGCAGCCTTAAAAATCTTCTGCACTCACTAGGATTCATCCATTGTCGACCTAGGACTAGTTCACCCATAATTAGAGCCATGTATTCCTCCTTACCCATCTCATCCTCTGTAATGCCCCAGTTCCAAAATACGTAGGACTATGAACGTAGACATGCCAGTTGTATACATATGAAGTACACTCCAATATATGGAAACCTCGTATGAATACATAAGCTGTAAAATGCAGTGGAACCATAACTAATCTCATCCACAACAAAATAAATGAATAAAAGATATCATATAATGATAATGAATTGTCTTGATACAATATGTTGGGCGGAGACAAATCCACTACCAACAAGTAAAGAAAAAATACATGAGAAAAGAAATGAATTTGGCGGGCGAAGCGAAGACGATCCAATTGCAATAATCCTCGAAGAAATAGAGATGTCCATGGCTAGAATACCTGCGAAAGACAAGAGCACACACCTGGCGAGATAACCAGGTCCTCAGAGGGATGTAACAAGACACATAATATCATGCCATATAAACTGAATATGGTTAGCTCAACAAAAAATTGCATATGTCTAAACAAATAAAGGTCCTTAACCAGTCTATGTGTAATCATGCACTTTGAAGACAACGTTCCACACAAGGGCTCCCGAGACTAGAAACACGACGCGTTAGCGTTTCAACCAAGGCACTAATGGCATCTAGAGAAAAGTAAATACTCGGCCCATTAGCATTCGGGTGAGAGCTAAGGGGCATCTAGAGGAAAATAAATGCACGACCACTAGCTCTTGGGTGAGTCACTAACGGCAGCTAGAGGAAAGTAAATGCACGGCACATTTGTGTTTCAACCGAGACACTAGTAGCATCTAGAAAAAAGTAAATAAATGTACGGCACACTAGCTCTCGCTGAGTCACAAATGGCAGCTAGAGAAAAGTAAATGTGTGAAATCCCCTGTGCCTAATAACTGTCTTCCCCCTCCCCATGCACTACTCGTGCTGAATCCACACCACGATATTTCTAATAACCGCTAAGTCTTCTAGGCAATTATATTAGCAGTTATATCCTAACGCTCGTCCTGTACGCACCGATGTACGGTCGGTACGTAAGTCCGAATCTATATGAGACACGTGACATCGTGGCACACATGTGTCGGGCCAATAAATGCGGCACAAATAAAGGTGGTCCCTTAACTCTAGGCCAAGTGCATAAAAAAAACTAAAGTATAATAATTTGCAACTACATATGGTTTTGAAAGAACAACTTATAAGAAATAAAACATGCATAATATTGAGCAAGAAATTTAAACAGTAAAGGCAAGGTGTCTTGCCTGGTAGGACATCTGGTGTGTTGCGATGATCAAGGTGGCATGAACTGCGACTTCGGTAACAACTATACAAGGTGCCTCTGTTGGTGGCAAGGCTAGTTCCACTGGGTCCAGAACGGTCAAATTGGCTAGGGTTGACATATGGTAGTATAGAATTAGTAAATGAATAGGAAAGATGGGCTGCGTCATGGACAAGAGGATATTTGATAGAAATTTGTGTTAACAAAACTTATACTATTTTTAGAAAATTATTTTAAAATTATAAAAATAGTTTATAGATATATATTTGAAAATACAAAATTTCTAACAATACGATTTTGAGATATAGATAATATTAGTTAAAACATATGAGAAATACCAAAAGCTTACTTGAAACTACATTTTACGGGTCAAAGTATTTTAGAAATTATGTTGGAAATCATTTTAGGTAAAAATAAATAAATATGGTACTATAAAATAATATGAAAATTTATTTATAAATATTTCAATATAATGAGAACAAAACAATAATATAGGTACTAGTACTACCAATGAAAATAATAATGATAATTAATAGCAAACTATCCTTATAGATAATATTAATGACAGTAAATAAAATTTGTATTTAACTTATATAATTGTTTATAAGTACTAATTAACAAATACAGTTATTTATACAAATATATACCATAATAATAATAATAAATTTTGTTAATAACCGTAATATACTACTGTTGTACAAGAGAAGAAAATAATAATAATAACAATAATGATACAAAAATATACTAATAATATGTTTAAATAATAATGTGTATGTAAAGGTATAAATTACTATTTACTAATGTGAATAATGTATAATGGTCATTTGAAAAAAATAAAGACCAAAAATAATAATAATAACCTACACATGGGGCAAAAACAAAATAAAAAAAAAAAAAAATAATAATAATAATAAACAGTACACAATCACTGCTGTTCTCCCCGAAATAATCAGTAATTAAAAACACAACAACTGATATCAAGAGGGAGAGAGAGAATGAGAGATTTGGAATTCTTTTCGAGTGAAGGAAAGGAAAGGACGGAGGAGAAAGTCAGGGAATCGGTGGCTGATCGGCGCGGTGGAGGAAGAGGAAGGCCGGCGGGCGGCGTAGGAGGGTTTGGGTGGAGTCGGCGGTGGGGTTAGTCGGAGAGAAAGGGAAGGAGGGGTTCCGGTGAGGGTTTTCTCCGGCGCGGCGAAGATGTACGACGGAGCGCTGTACGGGAAGAGGGCAAAGGGCTGTGGGAGAGCTCGACGGAGTGAAGGACGTCGCCGGGGTGGTCGTGCCGAGGCTGGACGCGGTGGAGGAAGAAAGTCGGAGGGGAGCGGAACGGCCGCAGAGCTACGGCGGCGCGTCCAGGCGCGGCGGTGCGCGCTCAGGCGCTGCCGTGCATCCAGGCGAAGGGAACGCCGAGTGCTGAGGGGCGCGTCTCCGACTACGGATCCGACGGCTAGGGTGTCGGATCCGGTCGTTACGGAGGAGCGATCGCGGGTCGGCTAGGTCGGGGCTCACGAGAACTGCGACGGAGGTGAGTGGTGGTGCGTGGCGAGTTAATTTAATTTAATTTTATTTTTTTCTGCGGATTTGGTGGTCTGTGGTGGTGGCGTTCGCCGGGGTTTCGGCGGGGGTGCGTGTGTGGTGGTGGTGGTGGTTCGGTGTTGGTGTTTTGTGAAGGGGGTCGGTGACGTTTGGCTGTAGTGGGCACGGATTGAGTCGGGGTTTAGTGCTCCGACTAGGCTGGGAAGGGCTGTTGTTTTAATGGCGGGGGAGGTCTCGATTGGTGGTAGGGCCATTGGTGGCGGTTGGTGATGGTGAAGCTGGGGTGGTGTGGCGATGGGCAGTAGGTTGGTGTGTGGCAGTGGTGAGGAGGAACGGGGGTTGTACTGGTGGTGTCGGTCACGATGGCGAGGAAGATCGGGATAGTGGTGCTAGTCAGGTCGATGTTGTCGAGGGTGAGGGCGGAGGTTAGGCATGGTGGAGATCGGGGACAGGCTGGTAGAAGAAGCTGGCTAGGAAGTTGGTCGAAGTTGGAGGACTTGGTGGAGGCTGCCAAGGCCAGGAAGGCGGCTCGACTAAGACTAGGGTTAGGGTTGGCTTTTGTGTTGGGATGTGTCCTGCGAGACACGGGGAATTGAAGGGATTGGTGTCCGGGACTGTCGGACACGGAGAAACCATGTATTTGTACAACAAAATATCGTGGATGGGAGGGGGATCGGGACACGGACACAATACACAATCTTGGTTTGTGAAATTTTGTGGATGTGAGGAATTTATGGAGGAGTACCTGCCTATTTTTAGGATATGGGAATTCTCAGTTGGATATGGATTATAATTTATTTAAATCCAATTAGATAATTCAATCTATTAATTTAAATCCATTCAAAAATTTCAAATCCAAATCTAAATCAATTTAAATAAAATTACATTATATCTTTTAGTTTAAAAATCAAATAAGATAAATCAACTTTCAAATATAGATATTAATTTAACTATTTAAATAAATCCATAAAATCAAATCAAGATTTAAATTGCCACAATAAGTTCAAAATATGTTTTCCAAAAATACTACTAATAATAATTTCAAAAATTACATTATTATTTAAAAATAAACTAATAAATAATTACGAAATATATATGCATGCACAAATAATATTTACATAAATATACCTTTCTAGTATACCATTTATTATTTATTATTATAACTGTATAAATGAAAGACTTTTCATAAATAAATTATAAACTTGAAAATTTTGGTACAATAGCTAAAAATAATTATTACCTATATTATTTTGTAACTATTGAATAAAAAATGTTTTTCAAAAAATTATGTACGCTCGTACATATTCGCACTCGTCGAGCAATTACGAAAAATAAAATTTCGGGCGCGACGTACAATGTAATTACGCGACGTATAAATACAAAAAAATCAGTACCAAATTTATAAAAAAAGTAGTAGAAATTTTAGGGATTTTACATCCTACCCAACTTAAAAGAATTTCGTCCTCGAAATTAAGAATTAGTAGGGGGTGAGAAGGCACAAGGGGTATTGGTGAGGAACAATCATTCACAGCATACACTAGGAAATCGTGATTTATATAATGGCGAAAGTAATCATGGGTTAGCGCAAGAAGAAAAATGAGTAAAGGTTAAAGTTAAAACAAGCTAACAGGCAATAAAGAATATTACGGTAAGAGAAAATAAATTAACGTTATGGCTTGAGAGTAGGTCGAGGGCACGATTAGGAGAACGATTAGATTCACTCCTAATTTAAGTGATTAGGAGGTCATGATAGGGCCGAGGAAAGGACGAGTAGTTTAGGATGAAGACATAGCAACATTTGAGTGGTGATGGTCATAATTGATAGGAAAGCTAGAGGAAGTTCTAGCATACGTCTTTGTCTTTCTAAAATGGTTGAAGGTGAAAGCAATAAGGAGTTCAAAGACATTATTATCGAATACGAATACATGGTTCGAAGGCGGCCGTATAAATTTCAAAGAATTGTCAAGGCAGTCGTGGATGGGATTCTAAGGGGTAAGTTTATCTATATCACATCCGCGTAGGTTGATTTATGAAAAATGAGAACCAAAGTGCACTCGGTTGATCAGACCATCATGCACCGGTTCTGATTAGACAATATGTTAGTGAGCGGCCGTTCAATAGCATATGCCTTGATCAAGCTAGATAAAAAATTAGCTTACAAATACTAGGCTATATTAGCATCATTAGTCTAGATAGTAGTACATAGGCACGATGGTAGATGAAATAAGAACAAATATGAATAGTCTAAGAGTCATAAGAATCTAAGTCTTGTTTATTTCTATACAATCATTCTACAGTTTTATTGTCCAAGGTTTGGTTAACCAAATGGGTTAAATTCCTCTAGTCTCTATAGTCTAGATAATACTATTTATATTCTCTTTAATGGTCAAGAGTGTGTGTCGGGTCGTGGGGTATTCTACCCAACTTAAAAGAATTAAGGTAAGGATATTTTGGGACATCCAACTAGTAGGGTCAATCTCTAGCAAGCACGAAGGAAAGATAAGAATAATGATAGAAGGGATCAAGTAAGATACAATCGATGAGTCGAACGGTAGTTTGAATAGGGAATCGAGGAAAGAGGTCAAGTATGTGGATGAGATCCTAGACTTCTAATCCTATACGCAGGCTTGCTTGGTACGGTAAAGTAACCAAACAATTTATCTCGACCTGTATGCGCCACCACAAAAACATGTAACGCCCCAGTCCCAAAATACGTAGGATTAGGAACGTAGACATGTCAGCTGTATACATACGAAGTACACTCCAATATATGGAAACCTCGTATGAATACATAAGCTGTAAAATGCAGTAGAACCATAACTAATCTCATCCACAACAAAATAAATGAATAAAAGATATCATATAATGATAATGAATTATCTTGATATAATATATTGGGCGGAGACAAATCCACTACCAATAAGTAAAGAAAAAATACATGAGAAAAGAAATAAATTTGGCGGGCGAAGCGAAGACGATCCAATTGCAATTATCCTCGAAGAAATAGAGATGTCCATGGCTAGAATACCTGCGAAAGACAAGAGCAAACACATGGTGAGATAACCAGGTCCTCAGAGGGACGTAACAAGACACATAATATTGTCATGACCTGTACCTATTTTTTTCGGGATACGAGACGTGTCCAAGCCAGCCTACGCCGCAGAATCGGCGGTAGAACGCTATCACGACAAGATGCTCAAAATCACAAATAATGCTCATTCACAAAACTAATTTAATTTACAATGATCACAAGTTTTACATTTATAAAAAAAATATAAACTTGTACAAATATTTGAATGACTAGAACTCAACTGTCTAGCTAGTCTCTAGGCTTTTGACTGTAAGTACTCCCGTATCTCCCATGCTAATTAAGTGAATCCACGGCTAACCTAAAAAATATTAGTTTCCAGTCAGGAATGGAACGAGCACAATTCACTGAATACAATTTCAATAAATAAAAATGACTATACAACAGAGGTTAGACATCAATTACATGTTTTTGAAAATAAACAGAAAAGACAAAAAATTAGTAGCAAATAAATAGACAAAAATACTTTCCTAACTGTTATAAGTACCTTTGATATGTGATCAGTCTGGGACACTACACCGCGAGGTCTACGAGGTCTACTTGCACGAAAATAAACAATGTCTACGAGGTCTACTTGCAGAAATTAAACAATGTCTACGAGGTCTACTTGCAGAAATTAAACAATGTCTACGAGGTCTACTTGCAGAAAATAAACACTATCTACGAGGTCTACTGCATGAAAATAAACACTGTCTACGAGGTCTACTGCATGAAAATAAATAATGTCTACGGTCGGATCACACATCCTTGTTACTTCTCATTCCCGAATCAACAATTTATAATAGAATATAAAAATCATATAACCAATGGCCAATCAATGAAATATAGTGAAGATCAATATCAAAATACAGACAATAAACTGTACTCGCCTGTGGTCTTGTGCTGGTAAAATCGATAATCTGCACAATCGATAATCTGAGCCACTCAGTGTGCAATAATAGTCAAAACTCGTACAACAGTCTCCGGATGCTGAAATAGACATTACCAGTATTCTCAAAATAATCAAATTAGCTAGAATTTCCTGTCCTTAAGTCCAATTCTGGATACAGGGGCAAAACAATAGTTTTGGGTTAAAACGGTATCCGCCGTTGGACCGCTTTGCACCGAAAAGCGTGCCAGAGTCAATGGTCTCTAAAGTCATCAAACTACATGTCTATGAATTTATTTTGATGATACGAATCCAACCGTATGTCCAAAATTGGATTCTGGCAGGCCGTGCAAAAAATTGCCCGTTGAGTCGGACCGTGGGGCCGCGAAACGACGATTCAATCAACTGTCTCAGAATTGGACCAAACTTGGCATACAGGACCAAAAAAATGATACGGTCCTGATGGCGTAAGTTTCATCTCGATCTGACTAGCATGCACAAAGTAATTGAGAAGTTTGCACAGAGGCTGATACGATAAATTTCGACGGATACGTATCAAATTCGTCGCGCACACGCGACCAATTTGAATTCCGTCAAAGCCCACACGTCAACGAAGCCGTTACACACCTTTCGATACTTTTGGTTCGCGACCACGTCATCCGGTTTGGCGGGACGTACGTCGTATCGAAGGATTTTCTAAATTTTAAAAACTGTTTTTTCAGTTTTTTCCTGATTTTCAAATCGGTTTAAACAAAAATTAATCAACTAGAAAATAAACTAAAAGTAGGGTTCTAATCTTGTATAGGTAGTCTGTAAGTCTATTCAAAAAGATTTCTAAGTTTCTCTACTGATTCGTAGAAATCTGTCGTCCAAAGTCAGGGTCGGGGTTTGTTAATCTATCTCGGTTTCGACAGTTTTTACTCGACTTCGCGTCGATCTTCTCGACAGGTTGATCGACTTGGTCCTAAACTCTTTACTGGTATGACAAGTTGGCTAAATAGGCTTCTAAACGAATCAGGGATTTCGTCGAGTATGCAGGAAGAAAATCGATCGATAAGTTGCCTACCTCAAGTGTTTGTCCTGCTGCTGTCTATCCCGCGCATGTGCGCGCTATGGCGGCTTGGCCGGACGACTTCGCCGCTTGTGCGGCTGCGCGCGGCCGTGAGGGAGCCGCCAAGGGTAGCTGGGGTTCGTGGAGGTGTTGAGGGATCGAGTTTAGGGTTTTGGTTTAGAGTTCTCTCTCGCGCTCTATTTATGTTTGTATGCACGGGTTAGAACAGCTTGGGCTCGGCCTGAGCATTACGCGGGTTTGAGGGTGATTGCTGATTCACGAGATATTGGGCCACCCAATATCTCGTGAGTTGTTTGCTGATTTCATTTCCTTTTTTTTATTATTATACTATACATATATATATATATATATATTCTATAAATAAAATATATATATATATATATATATATATATATATATATATATATATATATATATATATATATATATATATATATATATATACTAATGTGGCCCAATATCTCGTGAGTTGTTTGCTGATATTTCATTTCCTTTTTTTTATTATACTATATATATATATATATATATATATATATATATATATATATATATATATATATATATATATATATATATATATATATATATATATATATATATATATATTCA
Organism: Iris pallida; assembly: GCA_029216955.1. NCBI lineage: Eukaryota > Viridiplantae > Streptophyta > Magnoliopsida > Asparagales > Iridaceae > Iris > Iris pallida. The sequence continues at coordinate 6,871,021 of JANAVB010002795.1, forward strand.
TATATATACTAATATAGTAATATCCATAAAATCTAAATAAAACCCCAAAATTATCGATTCCTAGTGTAGGCCTATATATATATATATATATATATATATATATATATATATATATATATATATATATATATATATATATATATATATATATATATATATATATATATGACTATCTATAAAAATATTTAATTGCCAAAAGTACTATAACCAATAATAATTAAATAATATTATCTATATAATAATCTCAATAAAATAATAATAAATATAAAAACATTTAATAAAATAATAATGGTGTATATATCCTTGTTAGCAATCACCCGAATAAAACTCGTATTATACGCGAATTTTTCCGTATATTTCATAAACGTATAATACTTGCATACTTTGGACAGATCCAAATCAGTACGTAACTTTTATGCATGCAAAATTTTAAACGTGTCCTGTATAAATTATTGAAAAAATTGGCCAAACAAATATGCTGGAAACCTGTTTAATTAACCAAATTTGACAACATATTTAAGAATGTGAAGTTTCTAACCTCAATATTTTCATTTTTTTGAATATTTGACCAAATTTTTGAACGTATTTTATTTGCACTATAACAAGGGTATATATACCATTATTGTGCAGTCTAATAGTCCTAAAATACATAAGGACCCATTTATTCAAGTGTTATTGAATATCAACTAATAATATTATTTTATAATATTAAATTATGAATACTTAGGAATATTCATTAAATTATTAAAACGAAAAATAACACAATCCTACCAAAATACGTCAACACGAATGTCATTGAACGTCCCGCATGACTACATGGGCTTGGGCTCAGCTCGGCTCCAGTCCGGGCTAAAATGGTATAATCGGTTTCCCTAAACTCAATAATATAATTGATAAATAAATAAAACTTCGGCAAGGATTAAGTCGCAACTTGGCCTGGTTTTCCTAGTTAGGACATCGTTATGGCTCGGCCTTCCCTACCAGGGCTAATACTCTAGTGAAAGCACACCATCGCACTATCCGTGCCATGATCTCTAATCACCTTGTACTCCAAAACTCCGCCATGGCTAAAGTCATCTACCGTAATAATTAACTAAGTAATTATTTATAAAAATATTAAAAATCACCATTTAATTCAAATAAATAAATAAATATATAATTCAAAATTTTGGAAAGAGGGGTTACAAATCTACCCACCTTAAAAATAATTTCGTCCTCGAAATTCTAATTCGTAACTATTCCTTAAATTCAAAAAAAAAAGGTATACTATTACCTTAATCTCCCTAATTTTTAATTTCTCAAAAACAGTTTATATCCTCCTCCTAGCCATTTTGTAACTACGGAACTCCGAGGACTTCTACCCACCTTTGGTCACGCTACTCCCTCAAAGGTATGTCCCTATAACTTTATAATCATCCTACTAATTGCTAAAAATTTCTACTAATAGATATCTACAGCTTATGGCCACTATAATCCTCTCCTATCTATCAAACATCCCAAAACCTAACAAGCAACAAATTTTACGCAAGTAGCTAAAAATTATTGGTAATTTCTAATAAGCATGACCATTCGTCGCTCCGAAATAGGAAGGACAGGAAAATAAAGAAGAACAATCGAGAGTAAAAAAATAAAATTTTCTAGAGCGGTAGAGAGTATCCAATACTGCAGATGGAGTAAAAGTTTATGAACCATTGACTTATTGCTAGATTGAGCCTCTCTAGTCCAGTCACTTGCTAAATCGAAAACCCTTCCTTTCTTATAGGAGCTTGCCATCCGTGCAATACAGGGGTTCCGTTCTCGAAATTCAAACAAAGTTCCATAATGGAACAAAATTTGAGAAATTAAGATTGTGATCTTTTTCGTGGTTATTTAAACACACGAGCAAGGGATATAAATGTAATACAAGATCATATCGCGACTTCTAGGTAGATGGATTAATGGTCACGAATGACTTCACATTCCAAAAGGGGAGACTACATAATAGGTATAGAGACCCATTTTAAATTGTTTGGTCTTAGTAGTCCAAATATGGTGGTATGTAAGGATGGGTTTTACTGGATCTTAATGGGTTTCTGATTGGACATCAATCGTTGGTTGGATGAACGTTGGATTTCAATCCATATTGATTGGACAAGATCTCAATGATAAAACTACTTCTACTGGGTTAGGGTAACCTAGAATAGGTTTTCACCCAAGTGGTTGAACTAGGTGGGCAGTCGGATTGGTTAGCTAGGTCCTTAAAGCCTAGAATTGTGCCTTCAGTGACTTTTGTGTTTAAGTAGCACGAGAAGACACAATTGAGTAGCACACTAGTGACATGTGCGTAGTGGGCTTCAAGTAGATCACGACCATATATTGGGTCGAAAGGTTTGAGTCATGGTTGAGTCTCTAATTGGAGTCGGGAAATATACCGGTATTATGGTAAGGGTTATAGCTAGTCCTTTTGACTTGAAAATCGTACCATAAAAAATAGAGTACACGGGAACGGGTTCGAGTGGGACATGATATACCTAGATGAAGGTGGACTCGTCTAAATCTTGCATATGAACTTTGTCGAAAGGTAACAGCTGGTCTCGCACTCCGATTGTTAATGACACGGCCGAGGATACAAAATGATCTAAATGGAAAGTGGGAGTCCATGAGGCACTAATTATCATCCTAATGGAAATTATTCTAATCAACTGGTAATCTACGTATATCCCAAAATTTTAGAAGGCTGACAGTCTACTCACCTTAGAAGCTAGGATAAGGTTTTAGGAATAATGAGGTTAGAAGAATTCTAAAGTCCGGATATCGTACCTCGCCTCTTTTAATAAAGAATAAGGCATTGCGTAACAGAATACGGTAGATACAAGTCAAGGATCGTTCCTTAATAAATGGAAAACGAGTGTGTACAATGACACATGGTTGATAAAATAGAATGACCTATTCGTCCACAGTATACAAGAGTTATAGACGGGGTAACCAACTCTAAGGCACATCATATGAAGGGATCTCTAACAACTGAGTCATGAATTTCTATTTATCTCATGTCTAAACTGTGGGTTTTGGTCGAGGAAGGGTTGGGTTAAGGCTTAAGAGTTGCTAGTTAAAGCAAGCTTCAAGCAAATAATTAGAGACTCACAACATTTGGTTTCTTGCGAAGAGACGGTCTCCTAGGTTGGCATTTTGACTAAGGGTAGAACCCTAATCGTTCTCAAATTCAGAGGGCTTAAAAGTCCCAATTGTAGTTTGAGGGACGAGAGGAGAACGAGTAACTTAATCACATGACTGGCCGATAGTAGCTACATTTGTGTATACAACTATCATAGCCATGGGGGATACTCTGTACCTCTCTACCAATTTTAAGCTTTCGTCTTTCTAAATCAGTAAAAGACAAAAACAAATAAAGAGTTCAATAAAGATGTCACTGAATACAAATTCGTGATTCAAAGGTGAATGTATAATTCAAGAGGAATTGTCAAGACAGTCACGAATGAGATCATAGATACCTCGATATCTCAATCCATGTAGAATAATCAAAGAGAGAGCGAACCGAGTGCACTACGGTTGATCAGACTGTAATACACCGACTCTGATTAGAGAATATGTTAGTGGGCGTTCCCAATAAACATATGTCTTGAATCAAGCTCGATAAAAGAGTAAGCTTGCAAAACTAGACTGTAATAGCAGCATTGGTCAAGATAGTCGAAGTACAAGTATGCGAGATTCTTGAAAGAAGGACAAGTAGTTCAAGTTTTGTGAGAATCAAACCTTACCCGGTGTTCTTGCTTATACAGTCTTCCTATTATCTTCTTATCCATAAGGCCTTGGTCGACTAATGGTTTATAGGCCTCTAAATTCTGTATTCTAGGTAAAACTATTAGTGCAGTCAATTACCTCACTAATAGGTCACAAGGACCACGGAATGCTAGGTTGGGAGACATACTATCCAACCGGTAGAACTTTTACCAGTTTTGGCTTTGGTTCCTACGGAACACACAGGGCACTTCCTATCCTCTATGGTATCCTAAACTTGTATTCATGTTTGAAGTTATTTCACCGAGGATTATGTCTCGCCCGTATACTCTGGCTGTGGTAAACTCTTGGTTTTGTAACTCAAATATGATACAAAATCGAATATTTCTTAACTCTAACCAATATTGACTCAAGGGTAACTACGATCAAAAGAGGACCACTAGCCATAGTTTTAGCAACATTTTATAACCTATATTTTCTTAAACCAATTTCAACTCTAGGGGTCATGTCTCGCCAGTGCGCTGCTGGCTGTAGTAAATCCATGTTCTCCATAATTCAAATAAATGACGACAGTGCGCTGCTGTCCTGCCATTATGAGTTAACTAACATTCCTGTAACTATATCTGTAATAATTCATGAGCTCCTAGAGATTCAAACAAGTTGACTAGGAAATAAAGCGTAAGTACTATCAGTCACAACCCTTAAAATAAAAGGTGAACATGGAGGAAAATAACTGAAGACAAGGAAATACAAACATCCTAGTATCTATTTCATATGTATCAAACCATGGGGGAAAAACTTTGAACCGAAACTAACTCGAGGTCTGTATATGGATAACATAATCAGAAATTATAAAATTAATAATTCTTAGGGCATAATAGGAACTAAATAGGCAATTTGGGCTAAGACATGAGGATGATATCTCAAGGGCAAAGAGAAGGAATTGAACAATTTATCAAGGTTAGATCATTATTTCTAGGAAGCCCTGTCTCACCAAGTGAATAACCTATCCACATTGGATCATATCGTCCTATCAAGAGGTAGTAATGTACCTATGGGGATTTGACAAACTATCAAAATTAATAATTCCTCATCTAAATTGTATGGCCTAGACTACCCATCGGTAAACTTGTATAAGGGACTCCTAGTCCTAGCCATTCTCTTAAATTAAATTAATTTCTAATTTGTGAATAAGTATTTCTTAGTCGCAGGCTTGCAATAGTACAACTAACTTAAGTACTATCACGAGTTCGCAAGATTTGCGAAGACAGACTTGCATGGGCCACCACAAAAACTTGTTACGACCCACACCCGTTTTTTTTTCCGGATACGAGATGTGTCCAACCAGCCTACGACGCAGAATCGGCGGTAGAACCCTGTCACAGCCAAGATACTCAAAATCACAAATAATGCTTATTCACAAAACTAATTTACTTTATAATGATCACAAGTTTTACATTTACAGAAAAAAATATAAACTTGTACAAATATTTGAATGACTAGAACTCAACTATCTAGCTTGTCTCTAGGCTTTTGACTGCAAGTACCCCCCGTATCTCCCATGCTAAGTGAATCCACAGCTAACCTGAAAAATATTGGTTTCCAGTCAGGAATGGAACGAGCACAATTCACTGAATGCAATTTCAATAAATGAAAATGACTATACAACAGAGGTTAGACATCAATTACATGTTTTTGAAAATAAACAGAAAAAACGAAAAATTAGTAGCAAATAAATAGACAAAAATACTTTCCCAACTGTTAGAAGTACCTTTGATATGTGATTAGTCTGGGACACTACATCGCGAGGTCTACGAGGTCTACTTGCACGAAAATAAACAATGTCTACGAGGTCTACTTGCAGAAATTAAACAATGTCTACGAGGTCTACTTGCAGAAATTAAACAATGTCTACGAGGTCTACTTGCAAAAAATAAACACTATCTACGAGGTCTACTGCATGAAAATAAACACTGTCTACGAGGTCTACTGCATGAAAATAAACAATGTCTACGGTCGGATCACACATCCTTGGTACATCTCATTTTCGACACAACAATTTATAATAGAATATAAAAATCACATAACCAATGGCCAATCAATGAAATATAGTGAAGATCAATATCGAAATACAGACAATAAACTGTACTCGCCTGTGGTCCTGTGCTGGTAAAACCGATAATCTGAGCCACTCAGTGTGCCATAATAGTCAAAACTCGTACAACAGTCTCCGGATACTGAAATAGACATTACCAGTATTCTCAGAATAGTTAAATTGGCTAGGATTGCTTGTCCTTAAGTCCAATTCTGGACACAGGGACAAAACGGTAATTTTGGGTCAAAACGGTGTCCGCCGTTGGACCCGCTTTGCATCGAAAAGCGTGCCAGAGTCAATGGTCTCTAAAGTCGTCAAACTACATGTCTACGAATTCATTTTGATGATACGAACCCAACCGTATGTCCAAAGTTGGATTCTGGCAGGCCGTGCACAAAATCGCCCGTTGAGTCAGACCGTGGGGCCCGCGAAACGGCGATTCAATCAACTGTCTCAGAATTGGACCAAACTTGGCATATAGGACCAGAAAAACGATACGGTCCTGATGGCGCAAGTTTTATCTCGATCTGACGAGCGTGCACAAAGTAATTGAAAAGTTTGCACAGAGGCCGATACGGTAAATTTCGACGGATACGCATCAAATTCGTTGCGCACACACGATCAATTTGAATTCTGTCAAAGTCCACACATTTACGAAGCCGTTACGCACCTTTCGATGCTTTCGGTTTGCGACCATGTTGCCCAGTTTGGCGGGACGCACGTCGTATCGAAGGATTTTCTAAATTTTGAAAACTGTTTTTTTAGTTTTTTCCTGATTTTCAAATCGGTTTTAAACAGAAATTAATCAACTAGAAAATAAACTAAAAGTAGGGTTCTAATCCTGTATAGATAATCTGTAAGTCTATTCAAAACGATTTCTACGTTTCTCTACAGATTCGTAGAAATTTGCCTTCCAAAGTCAGGGTCGGGGTTTGTTAATCTGTCTCGGTTTCGACAGTTTCTACTCGACTTCGCGTCGATCTTCTCGACAGGTTGATCGACTTGGTCCTAAACTCTTTACTGGTATGACAAGTTGGCTAAATAGGCTTCTAAAGGAATCAGGGATTTCAGGATTTCGTCGAGTATGCAGGAAGAAAATCGATCGATAAGTTGCCTACCTCAAGTGTTTGTCCTGCTGCTGTCTATCCCGCACATGTGCGCGCTGTGGCGGCTTGGCCGTCCGACTCCGCCGCTCGTGCGGCTGCGCGCGGCCGTGAGGGAGCCGCCCAGGGTGGCTGGGGGTCGTGGAGGTGTTGAGGGATCGGGTTCAGGGTTTTGGTTTAGAGTTCTCTCTCGCGCTCTATTTATGTTTGTATGCGCGGGTTAGAACAGCTTGGGCTCGGCCTGAGCATTACGCGAGTTTGAGGGTGATTGCTGATTCACGAGATATTGGGCCACCCAATATCTCGTGAGTTGTTTGCTGATATTTCATTTCCTTTTTTTTATTATACTATATATATATATATATATATATATATATATATATATATATATATATATATTTATATCTCTATTCATATATATACTAATATAGTAATATCCATAAAATCTAAATAAAACCCCAAAATTATCGATTCCTAGTGTAGGCCCTATTTGCATATATATATATATATATATATATATATATATATATATATATATATATATATATATATATATATATATATATATATATATATGACTATCTATAAAAAAAAATATGACTATCTATAATAATATTTAATTGCCAAAAGTACTATAACCAATAATAATTAAATAATATTATCTATATAATAATCTCAATAAAATAATAATAAATATAACAACATTTAATAAAATAATAATGGTGTATATATACCATTATTGTGCAGTCTAATAATCCTAAAATGCACAAGGACCCATTTATACAAGTGTCATTGAATATCAACTAATAATAATATTTTATAATATTAAATTATGAATACTTTGGAATATTCATTAAATCATTAAAACGGAAAACAACACAATCCTACCAAAATACGTCAACACGAATGTCATTGAACGTCCCGCGTGACTACATGGGCTTGGGCTCAGCTCGGCTCCAGTCCGGGCTAAAATGGTATAATCGGTTTCCCTAAACTCAATAATATAATTAATTAATAAATAAAACTTCGGCAAGGGTTAAGTCGCAACTTGGCCTGGTTTTTCTAGTTAGGACATCGTTATGGCTCGGCCTTCCCTACCAGGGCTAATACTCTAGTGAAAGCACACCATCGCACTATCCGTGCCACGATCTCTAATCACCTTGCACTCCAAAACTCCGCCATGGCTAAAGTCATCTACCGTAATAATTAACTAAGTAATTATTTATAAAAATATTAAAAATCACCATCTAATTCAAATAAATAAATAAAAATATAATTCAAAATTTCGGGAAGAGGGGTTACAAATATCATGCCATATAAACTGAATATAGTTAGCTCAACAGAAAATTGCATATGTCTAAACAAATAAAGGTCCTTAACCAGTCTATGTGTAATCATGCACTTTGAAGACAACGTTCCACACAAGGGCTCCTGAGACTAGAAACACGGCGCGTTAGCGTTTCAACCAAGGCACTAGTGGCATCTAGAGAAAAGTAAATACTCGGCCCATTAGCACTCGGGTGAGAGCTAAGGGGCATCTAGAGGAAAATAAATGCACGACCACTAGCTCTTGGATGAGTCACTAACGGCAGCTAGAGGAAAGTAAATACACGGCACATTTGTGTTTCAACCGAGGCACTAGTGACATCTAGAGAAAATTAAATAAATGCACGACGCACTAGCTCTCGGCTGAGTCACAAATGGCAGCTAGGGAAAAGTAAAAGTGTGAAAGCCCCTGCGCCTAATAACTGTCTTCTCTCTCCCCATGTACTACTCGTGCTGAATCCACCCCACGATATTTCTAATAACCGCTAAGTCTTCTAGGCAATTATATTAGCAGTTATATCCTAACGCTCGTCCTGTACGCACCGATGTACGGTCGGTACGTAACTCCAAATCTATATGAGACACGTGACATCGTGGCACACATGTGTCGGGCCAATGAATGCGGCACAAACAAAGGTGGTCCCTTAACTCTAGGCCAAGTGTATAAAGAAAACTAAAGTATAATAATTTACAACTACATATGGTTTTGAAAGAACAACTTATAAGAAATAAAACATGCATGATATTGAGCAAAAAATTTAAACAGTAAAGGCAAGGTGTCTTGCCTGGTAGGACGCCTGGTGTGCTGCGATGATCAAGGTGGCATGAACTGCGACTTCGGTAACAACTATACAAGATGACCTCTGTTGGTGGCAAGGACAGTTCCACTGGGTCCAGAACGGTCAAATTGGCTAGGATTGACATATGGTAGTATAGAATTAGTAAAGGAATAGGAAAGATGGGCTGCGTCATGGACAAGAGGATATTTGATAGAAATTTGTGTTAACAAAACTTATACTATTTTTAGAAAATTATTTTAAAAATATAAAATAATTTATAGATATATATTTGAAAATACAAAATTTCTAACAATACGGTTTTAAGATATAGATAATATTAGTTAAAACATATGAGAAATACCAAAAGTTTACTTGAAACTACATTTTACGGGTTAAAGGATTTTAGAAATTATATTGGAAATCATTTTAGGTAAAAATAAATAAATATGGCACTATAAAATAATATGAAAATTTATTTAGAAATATTTCAATATAATGAGAACAAATAATAATATAGGTACTAGTAGTACAAATGAAAATAATAATGATAATTACTAGCAAACTATCCTTATAGATAATATTAATGACAGTAAATAAAATTTGTATTTAACTTATATACTTGTTTATAAGTACTAATTAACAAATACAGTTATTTATACAAATATATACCATAATAATAATAATAAATTTTGTTAATAACCGTAATATACTACTGTTGTACAAGAGAAGAAAATAATAATAATAACAATAATGATACAAAAATATACTAATAATATGTTTAAATAATAATGTGTATGTAAAGGTATAGATTACTATTTACTAATGTGAATAATGTATAATGGTCATTTGAAAAAAATAAAGACCAAAAATAATAATAATAATAACCTACACATGGGGACAAAAACAAAATAAAATAAAAATAAATAATAATAATAATAATAATAATAATAATAATAATAATAATAATAATAATAATAATAATAATAATAATAATAATAAATAGTACACAATCACTGCTGTTCTCCTCGAAACAATCAGTAATTAAAAACACAGCAACTGATATCAAGAGGGAGAGAGAATGAAAGATTTGGAATTCTTTATGAGTGAAGGAAAGGAGAGGGCGGAGGAGAAAGTCAGGGAATCGGTGGCTGATCGTCGCGGTGGAGGAAGAGGAAGGCCGGTGGGCGGCGTAGGAGGGTTTAGGTGGAGTCGGCGGTAGGGTTAGTCGGAGAGAAAGGGAAGAAGGGGTTCCGGCGAGGGTTTTCTCCGGCACGGCGAAGATGTGCGACGGGGCGCTGCACGGAAAGAGGATGGCGGGCTGCGGGAGAGCTCGGCGGATTGAAGGACGTCGCCGGGGCGGTCGTGCCGAGGCTGGACGCGATGGAGGAAGAAAGTCGGAGGGGAGCGGAATGGCCGCATAGCTACGACGGCGCATCCAGGCGCGGCGGCGCGCGCTCAGGCGCTGCCGTGCGTCCAGGCGAAGGGAACACCGAGTGCTGAGGGGCGCGTCTCCGGTTCGGACTGCAGATCCGACGGCCAGGGTGTCGGATCCGATCGCGCCGAAGGAGTGATCGCGGCTCGGCTAGGTCGAGGCTCGCGGGAGCCGCGACGGAGGTGAGTGGTGGTGCGCGGCGAGTTAATTTATTTTACTTTTTTTTTTCTGCGGATTTGGTGGTCTGTGGTAGTGGCGTTCGCCGGGGTTTCGGCGGGGGTGCGTGTGTGGTGTTGGTGGTGGTTCGGTGTTGGTGTTTTATGAAGGGGGTCGATGACGTTTGGCTGTGGTGGGCACGAATTGAGTCAGGGTAGGGTTTAGTGCTCCGACTAGGCTGGGAAGGGATGTTGTTTTAATAGCGGGGGAGGTATCGGTTGGTGGTAGGGCCATTGGTGGCGGTTGGTGATGGTGTAGCTGGGGTGGTGTGGCGATGGACAGTAGGTTGGTGTGTGGCAGTGGTGAGGAGGAACGGGGGTTGCACTGGTGGTGTCGGTCGCGATGGCAAGGAAGATCGGGATGGTGGTGCTAGTCAGGTCAATGTTGTCGAGGGTGAGGGCGGAGGTTAGGCATGGTGGAGATCGGGGACAGGCTGGTGGAGGAAGCTGGCCAGGGTGTTGGTCGAAGTTGGAGGACTTGGTGGAGGCTGCCAAGGCCGGGGAGGCGGCTCGACTACGACTAGGGTTAGGGTTGAACTTTTGTGTTAGGATGTGTCCTACGAGACATGGAGAATTGAAGGGATTGGTGTCCGGGACCGTCGGACACGGAGAAACCATGTATTTGTACAAGAAAATATAGTGGATGGGAGAGGGATCGGGACACGAACACAATGTGTCATGCCCCAGTACCGAAATACAGGGACGGACGTCGGCCAGCTACACCGTATAAGGTACGAATACGCTATACGGCGATGACGGCTGTCAAGTCTGGCTGGGTATCCTAGCATGCAATCAATCTTGGCCTAATTCCGATCTCATGTCCACAGGCAAATCATAATAAAATACTGAACTAGAGAGAGAATTATATGGAAAGCAGAAATATTCATATGATAATCAGAAAATCTACAGTACAGGATAATAATGTAGATGAGTATACCTTCCCACAGTTCCCTCATGATCAGGAACTGAAGCACGTCCTCCAAGTCAAGTCCAAAAGATCCACATGGTCAGTCACAGGCAATCTGGGAACAATCCAGGGTTGGTCAGGTCAACCGTAGCAAGTACCAGAAAGGAAGGCTCAAGGACGGGCGAAGAAAACCAGCATGATATGATACATAACAGGAATAACACGTATGAACAGCAGTAATGAGGGTAAAGGATCGTGCGGTACGTACCAACGCACGATTACAAAATATAAGGCAACAATCCAACTACTAATACGTAAGTAACCAACAATCATCACAGCCATCCTAACATCCACTAATGCTTGCATCGCCAACTGGAATTCGTAGTCTGTCATCGGAACAGTAACTCACCCCTACAGGAAACAAGAACAAGGGAATGAATTACTGCACCGGGATAGTGTTACGAATTCCAGTTGGCGATGCAAGCATTAGTGGATGTTAGGATGGCTGTGATGATTGTTGGTTACTTACGAATTAGTAGTTGGATTGCTGTCTTATATTCTGTAATCGTGCGTTGGTACCGCACGATCCTTTACCCTCATTACTGCTGTTCATACGTGTTATTCCTGTTATATATCATATCATGCTAGTTTTCTTCGCCCGTCCTTGAGCCTTCCTTTCTGGTACTTGCTATGGTTGGCCTGACCAACCCTGGATTGTTCCCAGATTGCCTGTGACTGACCCTGTGGATCTTCCAGACTTGACTTGGAGGACGTGCTTCAGTTCCTGATCATGAGGGAACTGTGGGAAGGTATACTCATCCATATTATTATCCTGTATTATAGATTTTCTGATTATCATATGAGTATTTCCTGCTTTCCATATGATTCTCTCTCTTGTTCAGTATTTTATTGTGATTTGCCTGTGGACATGAGATCGAAATTAGGCCATAGATTGATTGCATGCTAGGATACCCAGCCAGACTTGACAGCCGTCATCGCCGTATAGCATATTCGTACCTTATACGGTGTAGCTGGCCGACGTCCGTCCCCGTATTTCGGTACTGGGGCATGACATGGTTTTAGTGGTGGCCCAAGCAGGTCATGACTAATGTCTGGAATAAGGCTGGTAATGCACGATCTCGGGATTCCGTCCCTCCCAATGCTTCTACCAGTTTAAGTTACCTAGATTATCCATACATTTATTCGGAATCACATGTCGTGGTCACATGATCATCCTCCTAGATGTCATACCTCAGTACGAGAACGCTAAGTAAGAATCAACCTCGGCACCTATAGTCCCATTTGTGATCCATCCTTAGTGTTACGCAACAAGCAAGCAAGCAATCCTGACCACGCTAAGACTATAGGCCAACTGCCAGATACCCGTGCAGGTAATCATATAATATAGCTAGAATATCAAGATAGCATCGCAATGCCATATAATCTTGGAAGTAGCACCTCAAAGTGCCAGTAGACAAGGAGCACCGCAGTGCAAGGTCAGGGCCAGTACCTCAAAGGGTAAGCTGGACTTATAGCACGGATACAAGTAGTCATGTCAGGAGCAAGGACAAATCTGTCAATCACATGAAATCATCTGTCCACATCGTGGCATGGATATCAGGTCAAGTATAAGATCAGAATCTCTACCACAATATCATTTCAAACATATATGGGAGCCTACAGCTCCAATTATCAAGTCGGTCCATCTACCAGATCAATCTAGCAAAAGTCTTCCATCCATGATGGAGTGAATATCACGTCAATAAAGACAACCACCAAATACCAAGCTCATCACCATAACAATGCTAGTCCCTCTGGCTCACAAGAATCCTCTGAATCGATGATCACAAGCTATCAGCAAATAAGTCTTACCACCACCAAGATATAGCAAACAAACTAGGTTTTGGGCGCTTGGGAAGTCGAGTAAAAATCATATAATAATACCCTCGATATTTTCCTCGTTCCGCAAAATATTCGCACAATAATCCAACTTCAGGAATCCAATGAGTCTACCGATACATTATTCTAGATCAATCCTCAAATACTACGTAATCTAAATATTCCCAATGTCACAATTCCGATACATAAGACAATTGTTAGTCCTATCTGGCTATACTAGGACAACACCTAGAATGAATGGTCAGGGTACAAGTATTTATTAATTAATGCCGCCAAAAAATGGTAAGGATTGCATGAACCACTCTGGAGCAGATCCACAACCCTTAAACCAAACAAGGACCAGGGTTGCAGAACATCTCTCGAGTAGAACCGCTCTCCTTACGCTATCCGACGGACAAGACAGGTCAAGACGCCAGGCAACTAATCTAGTCGGGAGTCTACCTAGCAGGCAATGGGATCAGGTAAACTATACCAAGGTGAACATGCACGAGCCCAGTCCAGCAAACCAAAGGAATGGTTCTGCCCAATCCTTTGAACCAAATTCCCGATCGGGAATTCTGGAAAAAATTTGGCAGAGTCTCCTTTGTAATCTGGACGGAAGCACCCTACGAATTGGGGCTAAAACCACTCGGTGCAACCCGCCGCAGAATTACAGAATCGCAGGCTGAGAACACTAAGTCTCAGCTACCAGCAGCACTACGATGCGTACTGGGAACAAATCGATAGCCGAGAACACTAAGTCTCAGCCTCCAGCAGCACTACAATACGTACTGGGCGCCAATCGAACCCGAGACCACTAGGTCCCGGTCCCCAGCCGCACTATAATGCGTACTGGACACCAAGCCAACACATATAACAAGAAATCGCCACGCAAGGCGCACCAAGACCCACAGTCATGTCCAAGCCACAAACACAGTCACAGAAACAGGTAGCCAAGCCGTTACCCGACCGCGAGTCGGACACGGGACATACGGGGACAATCCGTACAAGTGAGTCGTGCTCGTGTCCTCGGAGGTGTGGATGACCCATCCGAGTTGTCTGATACGGTCTATCCCGGTATCGGACCAAGCTATCCTAAGTTATCATCATGGCAGTTCTACTACTAGGCTACACTAATCATGGTTATACAATTTACAAGTACAAATTAATTAAATGCAATAAAATCCAGGAGAGAGGGTAAGAGCCGTCGATGAGTAAGGGATACTTGCCTAGTGGGCTCGGTTAGGTAAGCAAGTCTTCGACAATAAGGATCCAGGGTAGCATGCCAATCGAGGTCCTCGGAACACACAATAAATAATTATCGGCATTAAATAATAAAATAATGACAACAATCACGAAGAATGGCACGAGGCTATATCGTGCGGGTCCCGCAAGTAGTACAAGGATCTGGCACAAAAATCGAGGCACACAGATCGATACGGATACACAAACTGAGACATGCACGTATATCGAGATGCACATGAGAATCGAGGGAACACGAATATCAAGGCGAACGAGAAACATAAACATGTACGTAGATCGAGACGTATACGTAAATCGAGACGACCCAAGGTCCAAGGAGCACATAAATCTATGCGGCACACAAATCGATGTGTGTACGCAAATCGATACGGTACAGAGTCCAATACGGCACACAATCGAGATGGCACGTAAATCGGTGCATGCACGCTAACTGAGGCAACACAAGATACAATATGACACGCAAATCGATACGGCACACAAATCGGTGCGTGCACGTAAATCGAGACGGCACGGGTCACGAAGTAGGCACAAAAGGCCGAGACACGAAAATCAAGGCGGTGTACAAATCGAGATGGCACGGTATCCGAGGCAGCACGGGGCTCTAGGCGTCCCGCTGCCCAAGACAGCACATGGATCGAGGTGGCACGAGAATCGAGATAGCACACAAATCAAGGTGCACGTCTCGGAAAGCACGGAGAACGGAGGAACGTGCAAGTCAAGGGTGTACACGGCCCGAGGAGAGCGCGACGCCCAAGGCCGCACACTGTTCGAGCAGCGTGGGGCCCAAGGGCGACCAGCCACTCGAGGCTGGCGCAGCCAGCGGGGCTCGACGGCGACGATGGTCGCCAGGAAAGAAAAAAGGGGGAAAGCGAAGGAGTACACAGAGAGGGGCGGAGGAGCTCGGGGCTCGGGGCTCGGTCAGGTCGCGGTGGCTCCGGGCGGATGAGGAAACAGAGAGAGATAGGAGAGATGGAAGTGGTGGCGGTGCTGCGCCCGCTGGCCTTAGAAGATGGCGACGACGACGAGGGCGGCGGTGGGAGTGGTGGTGGTGGCGGCCATGGTATAGGGGGCGACTACGGTGGAGATAGGGACAGTGGTGGCTGGAAATGGTGGTGGTGAAGAAGATGTCGATGATGATGGCGGCGGTGGTCGTGGCGGCCAGCGGTGGCCGTAGCGAAGATGGTGGTGGTCGCAGTAGCTGAAGGGGGCCGCCATGGCGAAGCTGGCCGGGCCAGACGCCGAGGGAGAGGAGGAGAGGGAGATCGGAAGGGAGAGGGAACTGAGGGCGAGTGAGAGAGAGAACTGAGAAAGTGGGGGAGAGGAGAGTGAGGGATTGGGAGAGGGAGAGAGAGAAGAGTGAGGGGGGTGAGTGGTTGTTCGTGTGGAGGAGAGAGAGATGAGAGCATGGGAGGGGACGGCTGTGAGAGTGGAGTGAGGGAGAGTATGGGTTAGGGTTAGTGTTAGGTATAGGAATAATAATAATAATAATAATAATAATAATAGGAATAATAATAATAATAATATGATAGTAACAATAGTGGCAAGGATAATAATGTGAATAAAATTCACCCTCAAGAAAATATCAATAAAATTTTAACAATACCCAAATTTCAAAAATCCTCCAAATACACAAATACAATCAAATACTATTTTCAAAAATAGGGATTTGACATCCTACCCACCTTACAAAATTTTCGTCCTCGAAATTTCAAAATTATCAAAATAGGGTTTTCAAAACTAGTACATATATATCTGCCGTAAAAACTCTACCCACCTTACAGAAATCAAGTAATACAATAAGAAACGAACAAAATCTCAATATAAAAACATCAAAGAGAACAAGGTCTAGCTAAATAAATCAACTCGCAAGGTAAATCCAAAACATCGAAAGAATCTCGAAAATCAAAGTCTCGCATACACGAAATAACCCCATAAATCAAAACAATTATAGAATGTCGAAAACAATGTTAGAAAACGTAAAATCCCAACTGCATAAAGAAAACTAATAAATCCGCATAAAATCATAAAATACAGGATATCTGTCTCGAACCGATGACCGTAGTTTTATAATATCCGAAAATGTGTGTCATGGTCATTCCTTGCCACGCCACCCGGAATGGCTGAAAACATTTCACCATGACACTATAATCGAGCGGCTGCAACTTTCGTTACCACGCCGTCAAGGTATACTAGGGTCACCCGGTACTCTTGACAAATACCCAAAACGAATCAAATCCATAACCCACATATCCGAATCACTAAAAATCATAAAATCTCTAACAATATAACGAGTCCTAGAAACCATCAAAATCCAAAATCCAAAATCCAGGTGAATCGTAACACACATCCAAAAATATCTTCAATAATAACCACAAGATAGATTTTCTAGGAAAATACTCCATATCCGTAGGAAAATACTCCAAACCAAGGATCAATATCAAAATATAATGTATAGCAAGTATATCTATAAAAATAATATCTGAAACAGATAATCATGAGTGCAGAACTGTCTGGAATCAAGGAAGCCAAATCGATACGAGAATATCCCTCGGATACTCAACAAATGTTAAAATATCCAATCTCAGAGTCCAGATGAAATCTTCATTCCATAGCAATCCAGCCAACACTCGAAGAGGGCGATAGTGATACTAAGTCAACACGAAGTCAACGCATGAAAGGGATAACAAGAAATCAACCAAGGCGAAACACCGGTAGAGAGTACAGAACCCAAGATAAATAATCATGCAACCCAAATGATGGAGATAAGATAAGATCTCATCAGATAAGGTGATCGACATGACTAACTATAGGATCATATCTATCAAACAAGGATCAGAGGTAGATAACAACAAATAAAACAGGGCAAAGCAAAATAGGTCCAGGTAGAGATGAGGACCAATTCACAAGTTCAAAGGAGCGAAGGACAAATATAACAAGTGGGAATACCAAGGAATAGTAGACTGAGATCAATAATCATGTGATACCCAACAAAATCTCAAAACGAGACCTGCATGGGCCACCACTAAAACCATATCATGCCCCAGTACCGAAATACGGGGACGGACTCGGCCAGCTACACCGTATAAGGTACGAATACGCTATACGGTGATGATGGCTGTCAAGTCTGGCTGGGTATCCTAGCATGCAATCAATCTATGGCCTAATTCCGATCTGATGTCCACAGGCAAATCACAATAAAATACTGAACAAGAGAGAGAATCATATGGAAAGCAGAAAATACTCATATGATAATCAAAAAATCTACAGTACAGGATAATAATGTAGATGAGTATACCTTCCCACAGTTCTTTCATGATCAGGAACTGAAGCACGTCCTCCAAGTCAAGTCTGGAAGATCCACAGGGTCAGTCACAGGCAATCTGGGAACAATCCAGGGTTGGTCAGGCCAACCATAGCAAGTACCAGAAAGGAAGGCTCAAGGACGGGCGAAGAAAACCAGCATGATATGATATATAACAGGAATAACACGTATGAACAACAGTAATGAGGGTAAAGGATCGTGCGGTACCAACGCACGATTACAGAATATAAGGCAGTAATCCAACTACTAATACGTAATGTAACGCCCCAGTCCCAAAATACGTAGGACTAGGAACGTAGACATGCCAGCTGTATACATACGATGTACACTCCAATATATGAAAACCTCGTATGAATACATAAGATGTAAAATGCAGTAGAACTATAACTAATCTCATCCACACAAAATAAAATAATAGAAGATATCATATAATCAACTATGAAATTGTCATTTGGTACATGTAGTTGGGCGGAGACAAATCCACTACCAACTATGAAAAAAATACATAACAAAAGAAAGATTTTGGCGAGCAAAGCGAAGACGATCCAAATGTAATCATCCTCGAAGAAATAACGATGATCACGGCTAGAGCTAGAACACCTGCGAAAGACAATAGCACACACCTGGAGAGATAACCAGGTCCTCAGAGGGACGTAACAAGACACATAATATCATGCCATATAAACTGAATAAATATTGCTCAAATAAATAAGGGATGCTTGCAATAGGGTACCTAACCGTACTATAGTAAATATGCAATAAAGAACAAACCTTTGACGCATGGGCCGGATCAGGAATATCAGAAATCAGGACCGTATCTCCCACTGGAGATAACCGACAATCAGGATCGTACGTTCCACTGGAGATAACCGGCTATCAGGACCGTACCTCCCATTGGAGATAACCGGCTATCAGGACCGTACCTCCCATTAGAGATAACCGGCAATCAGGACCGTACCTCCCATTGGAGATAACCGACAATCAGGGCAGTGCATATATGACCCATACATTAAGGAACTGTTCTTCCCACCCAATGCCTATTATGTTGTATCCACAACATTAAAACTTCTAATAACCGCTAAGTCAAACTAAGCATTACAACCTCTATTAGCGGTTATTCCTATCGCACGGCTTATACGCACCGGTGGCCAGCCAGTCATGCATGTCCGTGTTCTACATGCGACACACAACTTCATGATACAACGTGTCAAATCCAATGAATGCAACACACAAAGGTGGTCCCTTAAATCTAGGTTTAATGTGTAAGAAAAATAATACATAGCAGGAATTATAAATGAACAGTAAGTTCTAACAGGTTAAGCCATGTATCACAGTTTATTTTGCATAAAGAAAATAATACTAATGCATAAAATATGAGCTAAAATAAATAAACAGCAAATGGTAAGGTATCTTGCCTGAGGTCCTTGCTGGTGAAATCGACAATCCCGTTGGGTACAGAATAGTCACAGGGCTACACAAGATGAACTCAGACGATGTGACAAACTTCTAAAATAAAAACCAAAAATAAAATATTCAAGAAATTTTTGGGAAAAATTATATAATGTGTACTTTTCAGTCAGCATTCCGAAACTTCAAACGGTTCGTGATTCTGATTCCTGGTTCTCCCAGAATCTCAAAAATACTAAAACGTGTCAGATTTCGGACAACTAACACTCCACAAATTTTCCAGAAAATTAAGTTCCGAATTTATAAAAATAAAATTTATATTCAAAAAATATACCTCAATACGATTCCAACAAAAAAAACTGGAGGTCAAACGGAGTCCGGAGTTGGGAGTTATGGTCATTCGAAGTTGCTACAACCTTTGAAAATTGAGGCTGAATTTATGACCAAAAAAAGAGAGAAATTTTGACAAGGATGGTTTGAAAGATGATTTTATTCATAGATTCGATAGATATATATAATGGCTAGCAATTAGCAAATTATGGTAGGATTAGAACTAAATCAATAAGGATGATTATGATTACCAACTAATTTGGATATGAATATGATTGGTTTAAATAAGAAACGATATAATTAATGCTAGATATGATTCCAATAGGATAAAAATTTCTAATGGATAAATCTTCCATAAATTTAAATCAAATCAATTATTTAAAAACAAATCAATTTGATTGCAATCCTTTAAATGATCACCATAATAACTTTAAGTATTATTCTATATTATCAATTAATTCAAATCATATGAATCCAAATCCAAATCAAACTCAACAAAATAACTTTAAAATAATATCTAATATTTGTCAAAATAATTTAAATCAAATAATAAATAAATTATTTAATCAAATAATATTTTAAATCTAGATTAGACAAATCGTAATGCTCCAATTAGTTCATCGTAAGTATTTTAAACAATATTTAAATTATCAACATAATTTAAAGTATAGTTGATAACCATCAAGATAATTTAAATAAATTCAAATATAATCAAATAACTGATTAACATATCAAAATAATACTCGATGTCATCAAGTATTATAAAACTTACTTTTATAAATCCAAATCTTTATTTAAAAATAAATAGACAAAAAAACTTTTTATCGCTCAACTTTTTTTAAAACCAATTTTTAGAAGACCAAAAATAATAAAAACATATTTTATATTTCAAGTAAAAAAATTTGAGAACATTTTTTTAGAAACATTAATTCAAACCATTAATTTAAAACTAGTTTTTGGTAACAAAAGTAATCACAAAATATCTTTTACAAAATTTTTACGAAAATTACTTTTAAACATAAAATTAAAATATATAGATATAATTTAAAAAAATAATAATTTCGGAAAGATGAGTTACAAATCTACCCGCCTTTGAAAATTTTCGTACTCAAAATTTAAGGACTACTAGGATAGACGGACTTGGTTGATCGGTAAAAGGATAGTAAGAATTTGTGATAAGAGAAAATAGATGGAAGGAAAAATAGAATTTCTTTAATGAGAACATTAATCAATTTGGATGAAAATAGAAGAAGTGAATGGATATGGCTTGATGTGCACGGACACGATGCACAAACACATTTGTAGGTGGAGAAAATTAATGGAACAGAGAATAATGAGCCTCTCCTTATATAGGAGGTGGAAGCTACTATTTAGAAAAGGATTATGATAGTTGCAAACCCCTTTTTGATATCTCACTTTTAAATTTTAATCAATTTAAAATCAATTCAATCCAAATCCAAATCCAATTTAAATCTAATTAAATTCTTTTAGTTTAAAATCAAATAAGATAAATCAATTTCAATTATAGATATTAATTCAACTATTTAAATAAATACATAAAATTAAATCAAGATTTAAATTGCCACAAAATTTCAAAATATGTTTTTCCAAAATATTAATAATAATAATTTCAAAAATTATATTATTATTTAAAATTAAACTAATAAATAATTACGAAATATATATGTATGCACAAATATTCTTTACATAAATATACTTTTCTAGTATACCATATAAGAATATTATTTATTATTATAACTGCACAAATGAAAGGCTTTTCATAAATAAAATCATAAACTTGGAAGTTTGGTACGATAGCTAAAAATAATTATTATATATATTATTTTGAAACTATAAAAATAAGAAAAAATATTTTTCTAAAAATATGTACGCTCGCACATATTCGCACTCGTCGAGCAATTACGAAAAACAAAATTTCGCGCACGACGTACAATGCAACTACGTGACGTACAATACAAAATAAAATAAAAAAATCAGTACCAAATTTATATAAAAAAATAGTAGAAATTTAGGGGTTTTACATCCTATCCAACTTAAATGAATTTTGTCCTCGAAATTAAGAATTAGTAGGGGGTGGGTAGACACAAGGGGTATCGATGGGGAGCAAACAATGACAATATTTCAATAAAATCATGTCGTAAGAAATCGTGATCTAAATCATAGAATTTAACACAGGTATGGTTACGAGGGTCGCGAGTTAAGGCACGAGTGGAAGATTAAGGGTTTAAAGTTTAAATCAAGAGTATCCTGCAATAGTACGGTATCAAGAGGAATAACTTAGAAACCTTTAAGATTTGGTTCTTAGGAGAACGATTAGATTCACTCCTAATTTAAGTGATTAGAAGGTCATGATAGGGCCAAGAAAAGGACGAGTAGTTTAGGATGAAGATATAACAACATCGAGTGAGAATGGTAATAGTCGATAGGAAGTTCTAGTATAACGCCTTCGTCCTTCTAAAATAGTTGAAGGCGAAAGCAATATAGAGTTCGAAGGAGGCGTTATCGAATACGAATACGTGGTTCAAAGACGACCGAATAATTCAAAAGGAGTTGCCAAGGCAGTCGCGAATGGGACTCTAGAGGGCAAGTTTAGCTATGTCCCCATCCACGTAGAACGATAGATAAAAGCGAACCAAAGTGCACTAGGTTGATCAGACCATCATGCACCGGTTCTGAGTAGACAATACGTTAGCGGAGGCCTCCAATAACATATGTCATGAACAAGCTTGATAAAGAATTGAGCTTGTAAAAACTAAGCTATATTAGCATCATTAGTCTAGATAGTAAAAATATAGGCACGTGAGATTAAGATTGAAATAAAGAACCAATATGAATAGTCTAAGTGTCGTAAAAATCTAAGTCTTGTTTATTCCTATACGACCAGTCTACGGTTTATTGTCCAAGGCTTGGTTGACCAAATGGGTTAAATCCCTCTAGTCCCTATAGTCTAGATAATCCTATTTGTATTCTCCTTAATGGTCAAGGGTGTGTCAGGTCGTGGGATATTCTACCCAACTTAAAAGATTTTAGCTAAGGGTGTTTGGGACATCTAACTAGTAGGGTCAATCTCTAGCAAGCACGAAGTGAAGATAATAATAATGATAGGAGTCAAGCAAGATGCAATCGATAAGTCGGTCGAATATGAAATCGAGGAAAAGGTCAAATATGTGGATGAGATCCTAGACTTCAAATCCTATTCGCAGGCTTGCTTGGTACGGTAAAGTAACCAAATAATTTATCTTGACCTACATGGGCCACCACAAAAACATGTAACGCCCCAGTCCCAAAATACGTAGGACTAGGAACGTAGACATGCCAGCTGTATACATACGATGTACACTCCAATATATGGAAACCTCGTATGAATACATAAGCTGTAAAATACAGTAGAACCATAACTAATCTCATCCACACAAAATAAAAGAATAGAAGATATCATATAATCAACTATGAAATTGTCATTTGGTACATGTAGTTGGGCGGAGACAAATCCACTACTAACTATGAAAAGAAATACATAACAAAAGAAAGATTTTGGCGAACGAAGCGAAGACGATCCAAATGTAATCATCCTCGAAGAAATAGCGATGATCACGGCTAGAGCTAGAACACCTGCGAAAGATAATAGCACACACCTGGAGAGATAACCAGGTCCTCAGAGGGATGTAACAAGACACATAATATCATGCCATATAAACTGAATAAATATTGCTCAAATAAATAAGGGATGCTTGTAATAGGGTACCTAACCGTACTATAGTGAATATGTAATAAAGAACAAACCTTTGACGCATGGGCCAGATCAGAAATATCAGGAATCAGGACCGTATCTCCCACTGGAGATAACTGGCAATCAGGACCGTACCTCCCACTGGAGATAACCGGCTATCAGGACCGTACCTCCCATTGGAGATAACCGGCTATCAGGACCGTACCTCCCATTGGAGATAACCGGCAATCAGGACCGTACCTCCCATTGGAGATAACCGGCAATCAGGACAGTGCATATATGACCCATACATTAAGGAACTGTTCTTCCCACCCAATGCCTATTATGTTGTATCCACAACATAAAAACTTCTAATAACCGCTAAGTCAAACTAAGCATTACAACCTCTATTAGCGGTTATTCCTATCGTACGGCTTATACGCACCGGTGGCCAGCCAGTCACGCATGTCCGTGTTCTATATGCGACACACAACTTCGTGATACAATGTGTCAAGGCCAATGAATGCAACACACAAAGGTGGTTCCTTAAATCTTGGTTTAATTTGTAAGAAAAATAATATATAGCAGGAATTATAAATGAACAGTAAGTTCTAACAGGTTAAGCCATGTATCATAGTTTATTTTGCATAAAGAAAATAATACTAATGCATGAAATATGAGCTAAAATAAATAAACAGCAAATGGCAAGGTGTCTTGCCTGAGGTCCTTGCTGGTGAAATCGACAATCCCGTTGGGTACAGAATAGTCACAGGGCTACACAAGATAAACTCAGACGATGTGACAAACTTCTAAAATAAAAACCAAAAATAAAATATTCTGAAAAATTTTTGGGAAAAATTATATGATGTGTACTTTTCAGTCAGCATTCCGAAACTTCAAACGGTTCGTGATTCTGATTCCTGGTTCTCCCAGAATCTCAAAAACACTAAAACGTATCAGATTTCGGACAACTGACACTCCACAAATTTTCCAGAAAATTAAGTTCCGAATTTATGAAAATAAAATTTATATTCAAAAAATATACCTCAATACGATTCCAACAAAAAAAATGGAGGTCAAACGGAGTCCGGAGTTGGGAGTTATGGTCATTCGAAGTTGCTACGACCTTTGAAAATTGAGGCTGAATTTATGACGAAAAAAAGAGTGAAATTTTGACAAGGATGGTTTGAAAGATGATTTTATTCATAGATTCGATAGATATATATAATGGCTAGCAATTAGCAAATTATGATAGGATTAGAACTAAATCAATAAGGATGATTATGATTACCAACTAATTTGGATATGAATATAATTGGTTTAAATAAGAAACGATATAATTAATGCTAGATATGATTCCAATAGGATAAAAATTTCAAATGGATGAATCTTCCCATAAATTTAAATCAAATTAATTATTTAAAAATAAATCAATTTGATTGCAATCCTTTAAATGATCACCATAATAACTTTAAGTATTATTCTATATTATCAAATAATTCAAATCATATGAATCCAAATCCAAATCAAACTCAACATAATAACTTTAAAATAATATCTAATATTTATCAAAATAATTTATATCAAATAATAAATAAATCATTTAATCAAATAATATTTCAAATCTAGATTAGACAAATCGTAATGCTCCAATTAGTTCATCGTAAGTATTTTAAACAATATTTAAATTATCAACATAATTTAAAGTATAGTTGATAACCATCAAGATAATTTAAATAAATTCAAATATAATCAAATAACTGATTAACATATCAAAATAATACTCGATGTCATCAAGTATTATAAAACTTACTTTTATAAATCCAAATCTTTATTTAAAAATAAATAGACAAAAAAACTTTTTATCGCTCAATTTTTTTTAAAACCAATTTTTAGAAGACCAAAAATAATAAAAACATATTTTATATTTCAAGTAAAAAAAATTTGAGAACATTTTTTAGAAACATTAATTCAAACATTAATTTAAAACTAGTTTTTGGTAATAAAAGTAATCACAAAATATCTTTTACAAAATTTCTACGAAAATTACTTTTAAACATGAAATTAAAATATAAAGATATAATTTAAAAAAATAATAATTTTGGGAAGATGAGTTACAAATCTACCCACCTTTGAAAATTTTCGTACTCAAAATTTAAGGACTACTAGGATAGACGGACTTGGTTGATCGGTAAAAGGATAGTAAGAATTTGTGATAAGAGAAAATAGATGGAAGGAAAAATAGAATTTCTTTAATGAGAACATTAATCAATTTGGATGAAAATAGAAGAAGTGAATGGATATGGCTTGATGTGCACGGACACGATGCACAAACACATTTGTAGGTGGAGAAAATTAATGGAACAGAGAATAATGAGCCTCTCCTTATATAGGAGGTGGAAGCTACTATTTAGAAAAGGATTATGATAGTTGCAAACCCCTTTTTGATATCTCACTTTTAAATTTTAATCAATTTAAAATCAATTCAATCCAAATCCAAATCTAAATCCAATTTAAATCTAATTAAATTCTTTTAGTTTAAAATCAAATAAGATAAATCAATTTCAATTATAGATATTAATTCAACTATTTAAATAAATCCATAAAATCAAATCAAGATTTAAATTGCCACATAATTTCAAAATATGTTTTTTCAAAATATTAATAATAGTAATTTCAAAAATTACATTATTATTTAAAAATAAACTAATAAATAATTATGAAATATATACGTATGCGCAAATATTCTTTACATAAATATACTTTTCTAGTATACCATATAAGAATATTATTTATTATTATAACTGCACAAATGAAAGGCTTTTCATAAATAAAATCATAAACTTGGAAGTTTGGTACGATAGCTAAAAATAATTATTATATATATTATTTTGAAACTATAAAAATAAGAAAAAATATTTTTCTAAAAATATGTACGCTCGCACATATTCGTACTCGTCGAACAATTACGAAAAACAAAATTTCGCGCACGACGTACAATGCAACTACGTGACGTACAATAAAAAATAAAATAAAAAAATTAGTACCAAATTTATATAAAAAATAGTAGAAATTTAGGGGTTTTACACGTAACCAACAATCATCACAGCCATCCTAACATCCACTAATGCTTGCATTGCCAACTGGAATTCGTAACGCTGTCCCGGTGCAGTAATTCATCCAGTTGGCGATACAAGCATTAGTGGATGTTAGGATGGCTGTGATGATTGTTGGTTACTTACGTATTAGTAGTTGGATTGCTGCCTTATATTCTGTAATCGTGCGTTGGTACCGCACGATCCTTTACCCTCATTACTGCTGTTCATACGTGTTATTCCTGTTATATATCATATCATGCTGGTTTTTTTTCGTCCGTCCTTGAGCCTTCCTTTCTGGTATTTGCTACGGTTGGCCTGACCAACCCTGGATTGTTCCCAGATTGCCTGTGACTGACCCTTTGGATCTTCCAGACTTGACTTGGAGGACGTGCTTCAGTTCCTGATCATGAGGAAACTGTGGGAAGGTATACTCATCTACATTATTATCCTGTACTGTAGATTTTCTGATTATCATATGAGTATTTTCTGCTTTCCATATGATTCTCTCTCTTGTTCAATATTTTATTGTGATTTGACTGTGGACATGAGATCAAAATTAGGCCATAGATTGATTGCATGCTAGGATACCCAGCCAGACTTGACAGCCGTCATCGCCGTATAGCGTATTCGTACCTTATACGGTGTAGCTGGCCGACGTCCGTCCCCGTATTTTGGTACTGGGGTATGACATGGTTTTAGTGGTGGCCCATGTAGGTCATGACTAATGTCTGGGATAAGGCTGGTAATGCACGATCTCGGGATTCCATCCCCCCAATGCTTCTACCAGTTTAAGTTACCTAGATTATCCATACATTTATCCGGAATCACATGCCGTGGTCACATGATCATCCTCCTAGATATCGTACCTCAGTACGAGAATGCTAAGTAAGAATCAACCTCGACACCTATATTTCCAGTTGTGATCCATCCTTAGTGTTATACAACAAGCAAGCAAGCAATCCTGACCACGCTAAGACTATAGGCCAACTACCAGATACCCGTGCAGGTAATCATATAATATAGCTAGAATATCAAGATGGCATCGCAATGCCATATAATCATGGAAGTAGCACCTCAAAGTGCCAGTAGAAAAGGAGCACCGCAGTGCATGGTCAGGGCCAGTACCTCAAAGGGTAAGCTGGACTTATAGCACGGATACAAGTAGTCATGTCAGGAGCAAGGACAAATCTGTCAGTCACATATAATCATCTGCCCACATCGTGGCATGGATATCAGGTCAAGTATAAGATCAGAATCTCTACCACAATATCATCTCAAACATATATGGGAGCCTACAGCTCCAATTATCAAGTCGGTCCATCCACCAGATCAATCTAGCAAAAGTCTCCCATCCATGATGGAGCGAATATCACGTCAATAAAGACAACCACCAAATACCAAGCTTATCACCATAACAATGCTAGGCCCTCTGGCTTACAAGAATCCTCTGAATCGATGATCACAAGCTATCAGCAAATAAGTCTCACCACCACCAAGATATAGCAAACAAACCAGGTTTGGGCACTTGGAAAGTCGAGCAAAAATTATATAATAATACCCTCGATATTCTCCTCGTTCCGAGAAATATTCGTACAATAATCCAACTCCAGGAATCCAATGAGTCTACCGATACATTATTCTAGATCAATCCTCAACTACTACGTAATCTAAATATTTTTAATGTCACAATTTCGATACATAAGACAATTGTCAGCCCTATCTGGCTATACTAGGACAACACCTAGAATGAATGGTCAGGGTACAAGTGTTTATTAATTAATGCCGCCGGAAAATGGCAAGGATTGCATGAACCACTCTAGAATAGATCCACAACCCTTAAACCAAACAAGGACCAGGGTTGCAGACCGTCTCCCGAGTAGAACCGCTCTCCCTACGCTATCTGACGGACAAGACAGGTCAAGACGCTAGGCGACTAATCTAGTCGGGAGTCTACCTAGCTGGCAATGGGATCAGGTAAACTATGCCAAGGTGAACATGCACGAGCCCAGTCCTGCAAACCAAAGGAATAGTTCTGCCCAATCATTCGAACCAAATTTCCGATCGGAAATTCTGGAAAAAATTCGGCAGAGTCTCCTTTGTAATCTGGACGGGAGCACGCTATGCATTTGGGCTAAAACCACTCGGCACAACCCGTCGCAGAATTGCAGAATCGCAGGCTGAGAACACTAAGTCTCAGCTACCAGCAGCACTACGATGCGTACTGGGAACAAATTGATAGCCGAGAACACTAAGTCTCGGCCTCCAGCTGTACTACGATGCGTACTGGACGCCAATCGAATCCGAGACCACCAAGTCCCGGTCCCCAGCAGCACTACAATGCGTACTGGGCACCAAGCCAACACATATAACAAAAAATCGCCACGCAGGGCGCACCAAGACCCACAGTCATGTCCAAGCCACAAACACAGTCACAGAAACAGTTGGCCAAGTCGTTACCCGACCGAGAGTCGGATACGGGGCATACGGGAACAATCCGTACAAGTGAGTCATGCTCGTGTCCTCGAAGGTGTGGATGACCCATCCGAGTTGTCCGATATGATCTATCCCGGTATCGGACCAAGCTATCCTAAGTTATCATCATGACAGTTCTACTACTAGGATACACTAATCATGGTTATACAATTTACAAGTACAAATTAATTAAATGCAATAAAATCCAGGAGAGAGGGCAAGAGCTATCGATGAGCAAGGGATACTTGCCTAGAGGGCTCGGTTAGGTAAGCAAGTCTTCGGAAATCAGGATCCAGGGTTGCACGCCAATCGAGGTCCTCGGAACACACAATAAACAATCATCAGCATTAAATAATAAAATAATGACAACAATCACGAAGAATGGCACGAGGCTATACCGTACGGGTCCCACAAGTAGTACAGGGATCTGGCACGAAAATCGAGACACGCGAATCGATACGGACACGCAAACCGAGACATTCACGTATATCGAGACACACGAAAATCGAGAGAACAATGAATATCGAGGCAAACGAGAAACATAAACGTGCACGTAAATCGAGACGTGCACGTAAATCGAGATGACCCAAGGTCCAAGGAGCACGTAAATCTATACGGCACACAAATTGATGTGTGCACGCAAATCGATACGATGCAGAGTCCAATACGGCATACAACCGAGATGGCACGCAAATCGGTGCATACATGCTAACCGAGGCAACATAAGATACAATATGACACGCAAATCGATACGGCACGCAAATCGGTGCATACACATAAATCGAGATGGCACAGGTCACGAGGTAGGCACAAAGGCCGAGACACGAAAATTGAGGCGGTGCACAAATCGAGATGGCAGGGTGCCCGAGGTAGCGCGGGGCTCTAGGCGTCCCGCTGCCCAAGGCAGCGCGTGGATCGAGGTGGTATGGGAATCGAGATAGCACACAAATCAAGGTGCATGTCCCGAGAAGCACGGAGAACTGGAGAACGTGCAAGTCAAGGGTGCACACGGCCCGAGGAGAGCGCGACGCCCAAGGCTATACACTGCTCGAGCAGCGCGGGGCCCAAGGGCGACCAGCCACTCGAGGTTGGCGCAGCCAACGGGGCTCGACGGCGACGATGGTCGCCAGGAAAAAAAAAATAGAAAAAGCGGAGGTGTACACGGAGAGGGGCGGAGGAGCTCGGGGCTCGGGCTCGGCCAGGTCGCGGTGGCTCCGGGCGGATGAGGAGACAGAGAGAGATGGAAGAGATGGAAGTGGTGGCGGTACTGCGCCCGCTGGCCGTAGAAGATGGCGACGATGACGAGGGCGGCGGTTGGAGTACTGGTGGTGGCGGCCATGGTGAAGGGGGCGGCTACGGTGGAGATGGGGGCAGTGGTGGCTGGAAATGGTGGTGGTGAAGAAGATGTCGATGATGATGGCTGCGGTGGTCGTGGCGGCCGGCGGTGGCCGCGACGAAGATGGTGGTGGTCGCAGTAGCTGAAGGGGGCCGCCATGGCGAAGCTGGCCGGGCCAGACGCCAAGGGAGAGGAGGAGAGGGAGATCGGAAGGGAGAGGGAGCTGAGAGCGAGTGAGAGAGAGAACTGAGAAAGTGGGTGAGAGAAGAGTGAGGGATCGGGAGAGGGGGGGAGAGAAGAGTGAGGGGGGGTGAGTGGCTGTTCGTGTGGGGGAGAGAGAGAGATGAGAGTATGGGAGGGGGCGACTGCGAGAGTGGAGTGAGGGAGAGTATGGATTAGGGTTAGTGTTAGGTATAGGAATAATAATAATAATAATAATAATAATAATAATAATAATAATAATAATAATAATAATAATAGGAATAATAATAATAATATGATAGTAACAATAGTGGCAAGGATAATAATGTGAATAAAATTCACCCTCAAGAAAATATCAATAAAATTTTAACAATACCCAAATTTCAAAAATCCTCCAAATACACAAATACAATCAAATACTATTTTCTAAAATAGGGATTTGACACAATGCACAATCTTGGTTTGTGAAATTTTGTGGATGTGAGGAATTTATGGAGGAGTACCTGCCTATTTATAGGATGTAGGAATTCCCAGTTGGATAAGAATTATAATTTATTTAAACCCAGTTAGATAATTCAATCTATTAATTTAAATCCATTCAAAAATTTCAAATCCAAATCTAAATCAATTTAAATAAAATTACATTATATCTTTTAGTTTAAAAATCAAATAAGATAAATCAACTTTCAAATATAGATATTAATTTAACTATTTAAATAAATCCATAAAATTAAATCAAGATTTAAATTGCCACAATAAGTTCAAAATATATTTTTTTCCAAAAATACTAAAAATAATAATTTCAAAAATTATATTATTATTTAAAAATAAACTAATAAATAATAAAGAAATATATGTGCATGCACAAATAATATTTACATAAATATACCTTTCTAGTATACCATTTATTATTTATTATTATAACTGTATAAATGAAAGACTTTTCATAAATAAATTATAAACTTGGAAATTTTGGTACGATAGCTAAAAATAATTATTACCTATATTAATTTGAAACTATAGAATAAAAAATGTTTTTCAAAAAATTATGTACGCTCGCACATATTCGCACTCGTCGAGCAATTACGAAAAATAAAATTTTGCGCGCGACGTATAATGCAATTACGCGACGTATAAATACAAAAAAAATTAGTACCAAATTTATAAAAAAAAAGTAGAAATTTTAGGGGTTTTACACCCTCACTGTGTAAGTCATCAAATTCGGCAGGTCTATGATCACATTCATAAGCAGATGATGGACAACTATGGTATTCCTCTTCAGGCTCAAGTTTATCAATTTGAACTTTCTTCCATCTCTGAAACTCTGTTTCTTCCCTCCATTCTTCATTTCTGTTTTCTGAAATGTGGTCATCACTGTTTGGTACATAATCCTCATACCCCTCCTCTGTTTCATCCTCTACATAATGTATTTCTTCCTCCTCTGCCTGTGTACCCTTTGCCTGTGTACCCTCTACCTATGTACCCACTGCCTGTGTACCCTCACCTGTAGAAACATAAAAAATATAGAGTTCATATGGATTACAAATTGCCGCATAGGTACCTTGGGCCAAACAGGTCTGCATGAAGGAAAGTCGCATGACTGTTCAAAGACATATGCGGCCCATCGATGAACAGCTGTAGAAGGAAAATATGCGACCAAGGAGGAGCAGTTCAACAGATAAAGCTGACAAGTCCTGGCAAAACATGACAGTTCTGACACTTCGAAAAGAAAGATAAGACGTGGGACGTCGTCCAAAAGCAGGGTTCGTACGTCTCCATGCGGCCAGAAGAGTGTCATCTAGGCCGCATGACCCTTATGCCGCCCAAATTATGCGGCCCCAAAATTTCCAGAACTTCATACAGACGGGAGTAATTGTGACTCAGGCCGCATGCTTCTCATGCGACCCCCGCATGATCGAAGGCTGAGAATGCTATACGCAATGGGACACGTGGCAATCTGACCAATTCCTTAACTACCCAGATTTGCTGCAACAAAATCCCAACAAACCGACAAATGGCAGCCCAAGAGCGGGTCATCGCGTGCTAATCAGCCACGTGGTCGCAAGCCGTCTATGTGGCTCAAAATCTATCCTATTATAAATAGCAGGGTGCCACACCCTTGCAAAAGGCTGGCAACCTTCAAGAAAAAAAGTAATATCTTCACGAGCTAGAGACTGCATCAGATAGTCCACGGAGTAAGGCAGAGTTGATAGCACTTTCCTGAGCCTCCACCATCACCCTCCAGAATCAAAACTAAATAATTGTACTTAGATTGTTTCCTAGGCTTTCTTTCTAGGCTCTTCTTTGTTCAAGCGAGTTTGTAATCAATTCCAGCGTTCTGTAATACCTGTTGTTAATTTTTATGACAAACACGATGGTGACTCTGGTGGAGACATCCTTCTCTTCCAAAGAGAAGTTGGTGATGCAATCTGGCGCATCCAAGCTCGGCTCTACACAGTAGATGCTTGTGGTCCGCTTTGACCAGCAAACCTTCGAAGAATTGCTCTCTGAAGGGAGCGCCAGCCCGTCTCAGAAACGAGCCAACCCGAAGAGGACTCGCAAGGCGTCGGTGCACAAAACTGTTGCCCCTGACCAAGTTCTCGAAGAAGCTCCTTCTGCAGCCCAAGACGGTGACCAAAACTCTCCCGTGGCTCTGTTTTCGACCGCAGAGGACCCCGTTGTTCCGAAATCCAGCAGAGAAAAATACTACAATGCTGAGTTTTTGGGGGCACAAGGGAACTCCATGTGGACAAAGCGAAGGCCGCAGAGAGGAGATGGGAAGTCTGCCCATGCAACAGCTAACTCTGGCCACAGGCAGACAACTCATGCGGCAGCCAACTCTCGCCGTAGGAAGATGATCCATGCGGCAGCCAGCTCTAGCCGCAAGAAGATGGTCCATGTGATGACCAATCTTGCCCACAGACAGGACGTTTCATACGGCCCTGTCAGAAGCTCTGTGTTCGACCGTCTCTCATGCGGGCCCGACGCCATAACGGTCCACTAAAGATGTGGGATATATCAGTCTGGACTCTTTTTACTATGCATCTTTGGGTGCTAAGTCAAAAAGGTCTAGGGCAGTGTGGGCTCAACCAACCCAATCAACTGTCCAAGTGGCTGACTGTCAGTGGGCCCCGTTAACTGTTACACGGGCTCCTGATAGAAAGTTGTACAGAACCACCCGTATCTAGTTCTCCAGGGCTACGGACAGGGTTAGTCTTTAAAGTCTCCCTCTAAAGATCCAGAGCAAGTGCTTTTAACTAGCCACGGATTAGGGATCAAACATGATACCTAAGCACTCGTGCGTTCGGGATCCCCGAGTTCACAAGTTTGGTATAAAGGCAGAGCAGCTTCCTACCGACTGACGTGACGTGATTACTCAAAAGCGCAAGACGGCAGCGTCAGCATGCAATGAG
Source organism: Iris pallida (assembly GCA_029216955.1). NCBI lineage: Eukaryota > Viridiplantae > Streptophyta > Magnoliopsida > Asparagales > Iridaceae > Iris > Iris pallida. The sequence continues at coordinate 6,905,066 of JANAVB010002795.1, forward strand.
TCCCTCTTGGGGCGTCGTTGCACTCAAGTCATCATCAACTGCTGCTATAAGAAATCAGCAGCGCCTGAAGATCGGCAGTAAGTTTTCCAGCGACTGCAGCAGACAGCACTTGTCCGACAGGTACAAATTCCAGGGGTCAAAGAGTTTCCTTTCGTCTCCTGTAATTCAACTCAAATAGTTCCTCCTGGCAAGGGAAAAAAGAGGACAGGCTCTTCCAGACCGGCCATCTCGGCCAGTATTGCAAGGAGACCCTCATCTGGGGGGTTCCCATCAACCACAGGGGGTGTCTATTTAGGCACTCGATCCAAGAAGAAGCTTCCGGCACCTGGAGGTGCATCTTCAGCCTTCTTGAGAGTAGATAAAGCTGGGGGTAGTAGCCCCCTCAATGTATGCGACAACCCGGTGTACCAAGAGCACATGCAAGGGGTAGAGATCCCCCAGAACTCTGCAACAGATTCAAATTTCCCTGAAGGCCACCACCCTCGCCAAGACGATGCGGCTTCCTGCACAGGGGTAGTACCCCTTCCGAGTCTGACGAAGATGATTTTCTGACATTTTCTGACGATTTCTCTATACAAGGGTACGGCACCGAGAGTACCTCTGCCACAATCCCTTCCACCTCTACCCACGTAAGAATAGGCTTTATGACTGACGACGATCATGAAGCACCTTCCGATCGACAACGGCTAGAAGTATCACGATCTGTACCCAGTGAAAGTGCATAAGAAGTGAAGTACGCCCAGCCTACGTCGCAGTGTCGGCGGTAGAACGCTGTCCTTACTCACAATGTCTAATATAGTCTAGAATATGGTCCGAACGGAGAATAAATAATAAGTACTCAATCACAACCACTAAGATGGAAAAGAAAAAAATAAATCTCAAGAGAGTCACAGATATAAATAAAAGTCTAGGTATAAACCACCAGAATAAATCTCAAGTACAACTCATAATGTTTCAAATAAAGACAGTAAAATACTAAGTCTCAGCTAGACTATGAGAAAATCCTCAGCGACTGCTGGATCCTCCTGAGGGTCTACATCACCAGTGTCATCTAAGCCAATGCCATAATAAGTAGGGCAGAACTCTTCATCATCACCTGTAAAATTTTCAACATGCCCAATTGTCAGCCCCTATTTTCAAAATTAATTAAATTAGTGCTAATTGGTTTGTTAATGACATATTTAGCTTTAAAATATTTATTATGATTTTTAGGAAATTTTCTAGAAATTTTAAATAATTTTTAAATAGTTTTTAAGTCAAAATATATCATTTTGTAATTTACTGAATTATTTTAATATCGATTTATAATATTTAATTTGTTTTAATATCGATTTGTAATATTTAATTTTGTTTTAATATTGTTTTACAAATAAATCAATTATTTTAATTAGAGTTTGCAAATTATATTTGCAAACTGTTTGGACGGCGCGCATTTGTTCAATATTCGAATCTTCGGGGGGCTTTTTGCAAATCCCTAACCCTAACTGCCCCCGACGACCGCCAGCTCCCCAAAGACCGACCCCGATCTTTTCTGCCATTTTCGGCCAGCCACGGCGACAACCGACTTCGAAATCCTATAAATAGAACCCCTCCGTCCTAAACCCTAATCCTAGCTCGCCGCCGACCCCCCACAGACCCCTTTCTTCCCCGACAAGCCTAAGACCTAACCCTAACTCCACAGAACCCCGACGCCACCTCTCCAGCGACCAACAGCCCCATCCACCACCACCATTCGATGTGCCCCACCGAGACGAACGCGTCGCCACCCGAGCGCCACCGCGACGTCGCCTCCTCCGCCGTCCAGCACTTTTGAAACCCTCCTCGAAGTCGGACACGTGAGTAACACTTCTAAAATTGTGTCGTGCGTGTCTCGTGCACGTGTATATGACTCGCCGTTTCCTGACAAGCATGATGGTAAGACTGGACACGAAGGACTAGACCCGTACGTGTCGTGCTTAGCACGGACACGCGACTCATGTGTCCTTAACTGTCAGGACACAGGATTTGTTTTATCGGGTTTTAATAATATTAACTAAAACCTAAATAAATCTAAACTAAATCCTATCCCTAACACCCAGAGCGGGCTGACCCCCTGGCCAGCCCGACCGAACCCGAGAACTCGACCCACTGGGCCGAGTTCGAACCCCCCATATTGTTTGTTTTGTTTTGTTTTTTGTTTTTATTTTGTTTTATTAAGTTATTTTATATATATATATATATATATATATATATATATATGTATATATATATATATATATATATATATATATATATATATATATATATATATATATATATATATATATATATGTATATGTATTTCTTTATGTATATGTATACTATTACATATATTATATTTACTGTTATATATATATATTATGTATATATGTATATGTATATATTATATATTTATTTTTTTATATGTATATTTCCTTTTATATATATATATATATATATATATATATATATATATATATATATATATATATATATATATATATAAAATATATATATATGTTATATATGTATATGTATGTATACATAACTATTTAGCCTCTATAATTTACATAATATTGTACATTTATTATACTTTAATATATGTAAATATACTTGTCATATTTATATGACTACTATGTAGAATTTCACATTGTTAAAATATTAGTATTTATTATGTACTTTTACCTCTTTGTATTTTTGTGTATTTTAAGTACTGCAACCATTTGGTGTCCAAGCCTAGCATGAGTTTTTGGGCTTCAATGTGTTTTCACACATTCAAACCTGTACAAGTCATATTGGACTTGATTCATGGCCTTGGGTCCTGTATTTGAACTCTGGTTCAAATTATGTACATGGACAAAATATGCAGATAATTAATTATTTAATTTTAGATTGTGTACCATGCTATTTTTGAATTTCTAAAAGTACTTTAATTGTTGTTAAATAGTATTTAGATACTATGTTAATTTAGCTAATTTAGCATAATTTTTATAGTATTTAATTTACAGTTTTGCCACTGTTTTGGCATATGAAACCAGAATTCATATTCTGTGTACTTATGAAAACTGATTTTTATAAAATACATGTACTGGTTAATAAATTCCAGAAAAATTATAATAAATATCTATAATTAACAAGGATCATTTTGGTACTTTATTTTATGTAAAATTGATCTTTTTTGTCTATCTCAAAAATTGTTGGAACACAATGTACAATTTGATTTATTTATTGAATAATTACGACTTGTAACTTTTTGTGTTGTTTTATGTTTTAGTCGTATTGGACCTCATCCCGCACTAGTGTAAAGATCCTAAAAAGTTAGTTATAGTATTGTGTCACCCCACATTGGTCTCCTATGCTAAAGTCACCATTTTGGCTAGGTGTCCAGTTAGAAAGTCGTATTGTACCACTAGTGTCGTAGTGTTTAACTTAGTATGAAAACTAAGTTTATGTATGTATTTCTACAGTGACGAGTTACCAGGCATCTATAGCATTTTTATCGCTGCTTTGCTGTGCTAGAGGCAAGTACTTTCTACAAACTTTACATACTGTTACAACAATGAACTGCAAATCCAACCATGTTAAATGCTGATCCTTGGGGTAGTAAGTTAAATCTTCACATATTGTACTTTCAGTCACTACCATGCTTAGACCAGTCTTTATATATCTCTCACATGATTAGAATATGGGTTATGGGGAAACTGTTAGTAGTGTACATGATCATGCCCCCCTTCTCCGTACGTTTGTACCGAGCAAGGTTAACATTTTATATGTATACCTTGTCATAGGCTTCATCTCAAAGCAGATTTGTACGTATGTACATCTATCGCCTTATCACTTGTACGGAAGTACATTTTATTATGTGCCCCTGCACATTGTACACCTATTAACAATCACGTACCTGCTACAGTTTTAAACATTACATGTGCATCTGTCTCTATGACATATGTGTCCTTTCCATGATAGATTATGATGTACCATGATTCCAGTTTATTTACATTCCTGTTCATTTCATGTTTCGTATATTTAGTTTGCTAAAATCATTACTTGCTCCCGTCCTGACAGGATAACGTTGTAGGTATACTTACTGAGGAGGAGTTGCTCTGTGATTCGTATTATGGAGTTACTACAGAGGACCAGGCTTTGCCTTACGAGGATGTACCTGCGGGGAACCTCGTCTAGTTGTCTTTTTTGCTTTAGACGTTTTAGTGTAGTCATGTATTAGACTACGTATTTTGTAACTGGACATGTATCCAGTTTTATATTTCAGACTTGTACTTGGATTTATTATTATATGAGATGACTTTTGTGTTTGGAGCATTTATGACTCTTTACTACTATTAGAATTGTTAGCACATTTAGTCTTATCTTGTTACTTCTTGAACAGCTTACTGCGCTTTATCTCAAGCTTAGGCTGGATATGACTCGGCCCGGCCCAACAATTTGGATAGCGGGTCGTGACATGTTTTTAGTGGTGGCCTACGCAGGTCGAGACTAAATTGTTTGGTTACGTTATTGTACCAAGCATGCCTGCAATTAGGAACTTAAGGTAATTAGACAACATTAGGAATGACGCTTAGAACACCTAGAAGAATACTAGGATTGCAACATAGGAAATACATCACATGCTTGCTATTATAATTAGATTTTCTTGTCTATGATTGTTTACTTTAACGAGTCCTTATAAGTCCTTTTTATTGTAATTAGATGGTGCTTACTCGTTCATCCCAGTATGTCACACCAGAGAATGACATACTTCCTATCCAGTCAGCTGACCAGTTGACTGATATACCTCCACCTCCACCTACCATATTCCCCCACTCCACAAATCCACAAACCCAGATGCCTCCACCACCTTCCACATCACAGTCCCAGCAGGACCCGATACTTCTACCACCCCCTATCACTATACCTACCCAGGCTTCCGTCACACTCGACGGGAACCAACTGCTCACTCTGATCCAGGGGTTCCTAACGACCCATCAGGAGCAGACCACCCTACTCCGCTAGAGCATGGAGCATTCTGAGGAACGTACCGTGGTCCCACCACCTGTAGAGCCATGGCAGAGAGCGGAAACGATCAAGGACTTCATAGGTCTGAACCCCAAGGAGTTCTCAGAGACTGATGGCATAGTAGTAGCAGATGACTGGCTAGACTCGGTAGAGAGGAAGCTCCTTGGAGTTAGGATGCCGGATGACCTCCAGGTCGAGGCAGCAGGATTTCTGCTGATAGACTTGGCAGGAGTTTAGTTTCGGAATGAGCCGTTATTTGCGAGAGGGAGAGCCACTTGGGATCAGTTCAAGACCCAGTTCAAGAAGAAATTCTTTTCGACCACCGTTAGGGTAGCCATGGGGCTACGATTCCAAAACATCCAGCAGGGGAACCGTTCTGTTGATGAGTATGCGGCAGAGTTTAGTCGCTTGAGCCGTTTTGCTCCTAGTCTAGTTGCAGACCCTGAGGAGATGACACGTAGGTTTTGCCATGGTCTAGTTTCAGACATTGGCATTCTTATAGAGACGAACGGTACGACTGACTACTACCAGAGCCTAGAGTTGGTCTGGAGCATTAAGGAGCGTCTTCAGTCTTGCAAGAGGCCAGCTTCTGTACACCTCGAGGGACCGTCCAAGCATCAGGCTTTCCAGCAGAGAGCACCGACGCCGCACCAGCAGACTTACCGTCCCCCTATACCACATCATCCGACCCCGCCAGTTAGAGCCCCGGGACCCCGGCAGCAGCCGAAGGGAGCTATGTGTTCTTTCTGTGGAGGACTAGGGCATGATTACTCCATCTGCAGGAAGAGGTTGAAGCAGTGCCTAGCTTGCGGGTCTGCCACCCATCAGCTTCGAGACTGCCTAGTAGCGAAGACTAGAGGTCCGCTTTCGACTCAGCAGCAGAGGTTTGGGCAACATCTGCAGCAGCAGAAGGGACACCAGGGGAAGGCTTATAGTCTAGCCCTTGAGCCGGAGCCGAAGCAGGTTTCGGAGCCAAATTATTTGGCTAACGTCATCACAGGTCATGTTTATTTGCATACTTTTCTAGCTCTATGCTTGTTTGATTCCGGTGCATCTCATAGCTTCCTGTCATTACAGTTTTTGCATAAACACCACTTAGTAGCTACATCTACCGAGGAGATTAGTAGGGTAATGACGGGAGGAGGACCAGTGCCCATTAGAGCTATCTATAGATGCTCTATTACTATAGTCGGGAGAGAGTTCAGGGGGCGTTTCTTTGTGATGCCACTCCCCTGTTATGATATCATATTTGGGATGGACTGGCTTAGCTATGCCCATACAGCTATAGACTTTCATGAGGGTAGTATTCTGTTCAGTCCCCTAGGCACAGCACCGTTCAGTATCAGGAGGACAGGGCCGGAGATCAGCCTAGAGCCGAACTGTTGTATGACAGTTGGGGACGTAGCACCGCCACACCCTATCATTAGGGAGTTTATGGATGTATTCCCAGAAGATCTTCTAGGACTTTCGCCTGACAGAGATGTGGAGTCCACTATAGATTTAGTACCGGGTTCATCACCAGTATCCCGGACTTGCTATAGAGTGAACCCTAAAGAGGCCGTAGAGATGAAAGAGCAGATTGATGACCTGTTGAAAAAGGGTTTCATTCGATCTAGTGCTTCTCCATGGGGAGCGCCAGTGCTCTTTATGCCTAAGAAGGATGGTATAGTTCGGTTGTGTATTGACTACCGGGCGTTGAATGCCATCACCATTAAGAATAAATATCCTCTGCCCAGGATAGATGATTTGTTCGACCAGTTGAGTGGGGAGAAAGTATTTTCCAGAATAGACTTGAGATCCGGGTACCACCAGGTGAAGGTCAGGATAGCAGACATCCAGAAGACGGCGTTCAACACGAAGTACGGGTAGCACGAGTTTCTGGTGATGCCATTTGGTCTCACAAATGCGCCAGCTGTCTTTATGAATTTGATGAATAAGACATTTCACCAGTATCTGGATAAGTTTGTCGTAGTGTTTATCGACGACATCCTGATATACTCGAAGACGTCGGAGGAGCATGCAGAGCACTTACGGACAATTTTGGAGATTCTGAGGCAGGAGAGGTTGTTTGCCAAATTGTCGAAGTACGAGTTCTTTTTAGACCGAGTGGAGTTTCTCGGCCATGTAGTTACTGGAGAAGGAATCTCGGTGGATCCCAGAAAGATTGCTGCAGTTGAGACGTGGAAGGCTCCGACGTCAGTTTCTGAGATCAGGAGCTTTTTGGGTTTATCAGGCTATTATAGGAAGTTCGTCCAGGACTTTGCTAGGATAGCTGAACCCATGACGAAGCTGACGCGGAAGGACGCAAAGTACATTTGGTCAGAGGATTGCCAGGAAACATTTGAGGAGCTGAAGAGGAGGCTGACGACCGCTCCAGTTCTGACATTACCTTCAGGTTCTGGAGGTTTCACCATATACAGCGATACTTCGGAAAAGGGGCTAGGATGTGTCCTTCAGCAGCATGGAAAAGTGATTGCTTATGCATCTAGGCAATTGTGGACTCACGAGCGGAACTATCCTGCCCATGACCTAGAGTTAGCTGCGGTGATCTTTGCACTCAAGTTATGGAAACATTACTTATACGAAGAGCGTATGGAAATCTTTACTGACCACAAGAGCTTGAAGTATGTGTTCACGCAGAAAGAGCTGATCATGAGGCAAAGACGATGGTTGGAGTTGATGAAGGACTTCGACATCGATTTACAGTATCACCCTGGGAAGGCAAATGTGGTGGCGGATGCGCTGAGCAGGCATCCGATGGCATGGTATCTGATGATAGATCGGCATTTGCAGGAAGATCTGAAAAAGCTCTGTATCAAGATAGTTCGGCCAGGATCAGTGATACAGATGATGGCGCTTGACATTCAGTCAGGTTTGATAGAACAGATCAGGGAGGTACAGTCTACAGATGAGAGCCTTCGTAGACTTCGAGCCCAGGCTTTAGCTGGATTGCTGGATGACTTCACTGTAGCAGAGGATGGATCCTTGAGGCATGGCAGCCGATTGTACGTGCCGAAGGAAGAGCTGATAGAGGCAGTCTTGCAGGAGGCGCACCGATCGAGATATTTTATTCACCCTGGTGCTAACAAGATGTACCGTAACTTGCGGGAACATCTTTGGTGGCACGGGATGAAGAGGGATGTATCACGTTTCATCTCGAGATGCCTAGTTTGCCAGCAGGTCAAGGCGGAGCGCTAGAGGCCAGCTGGTCTGTTACAGCCGTTACCCATTCCCGAGTGGAAGTGGGAACACATTACGATGGACTTCGTCTCAGGGCTTCCTCGTTTCCAAGGAGGGAAGGATGCCAT
>JANAVB010002795.1:6918383-7007164 GCA_029216955.1 Iris pallida
TTGCTCCCGTCCTGACAGGATAACGTTGTAGGTATACTTACTGAGGAGGAGTTGCTCTATGATTCGTATTATGGAGTTACTGTCGAGGACCAGGCTTTGCCTTACGAGGATGTACCTGCGGGGAACCTCGTCTAGTTGTCTTTTTTGCTTTAGACTTTTTAATGTAGTCATGTATTAGACTACGTATTTTGTAACTGGACATGTATCCAGTTTTATATTTCAGACTTGTACTTGGACTTATTATTATATGAGATGACTTTTGTGTTTGGAGCATTTATGACACTTTATTACTATTAAAACTGTTAGCACATTTAGTCTTATCTTGTTACTTCTAGAACAGCTTACTGCGCTTTATCTCAGGCGTAGGCTAGACATGACTTGGCCCGGCCCAATAATTTGGGTAGCGGGTTGTGACACCAATCAGGACGGAACGAGCACATATCTCTCACAACAGTTCATATCAGGATTGGACATATAAAGCAAGCTATAGAAAACTATACATGAAATGCTGTAAAAAAAATCAACAAGAGAGAGACTATCAAGATGAGATATAAATATGATAAATAGAGTAATATAACTATCTACGTGATTTAGAGCATGAATTGGTTATATAAATGGGTTGGGTTGTACATGGATAAACTATGGAGTTGCACATGGATACCTACTGGGGATAATGATCACATAACCAACTACACTCTCCCTGTCCCCAATCAATACACAAGGATCAAGACAAGATATGTTATTGCACATGGATAACAACTACTTTATACATGGAGCTCATATGGTCATGAGTGTACATGGATAAATATGAATACATGGAGTACATGATGAACACGATAAAGTACATTAACATGATATACTCGATGTATCCGAGGGGATAACATCGCATGAAAAGATCCATAGGGTACTAATCCGTGTGAACATCGTGTCAGCATCAAGTATACTAGTCTATAACAAGAGAACATATCCAAACAAGTATGAAAAGATCAGAGAATGTACTTGCCTGGCAAACTGAACTGCTAATGATGAAGTGTAGCTAAACCGGGGCAATATAAACCTATTTAAAGTATACACATGTCACAACCAAGTCTACAATATCAAAAGAAATGCTACAATGCAAGACTACATGCTTCTATGTCCCTTTTGGTCAAAGTCAACCCTTGATCAACTCTGGTCAAACCTGGTCAATGCTGGTCAAACCAGGTCAAACAATGGTCAACTAGTCCGTCTACTAATTTTTAGGTCATACACAAAATTCTAGGTCATTCGGAGTTCGTTTGAGTTGAATTGGATCAAGTTTGACCCAAAGTTGACTTTTATCAACTTGGTCAACTTGTCGGCCAATTCGACTAAACTAGACTCAAAATGACAAACCAAATCTATCCTAGGACTCCTATGGTTACAACCACAACTATGATCTATTCTAAAAAGGGTTCTCAAGCATAAATAACTATACACATATAGGTATATATACATACACATGTATTTACAATACAAGCCTACTCTTAATTCTAACAAATAGTTGTGTGTGTCTGTGTGTGTCACCTATAAGTTACTGAAGTGAGTCAAATATGAGATTAAAAACATCAAAGCACAACCATGGTATACCTCATTTTAATATACTATTATATACATATAGACAAATAGAAAAACTATATATATATATATATATATATATATATATATATATATATATATATATATATATATATATATATATATATATATATATATATATATATATATATATACCAATGCTCAAATGGAAGAATTGACCATGGTTTTGAAATAGTTTTAATGAATCAAAATCTGGAATTAATTTCCCTCGACCCATTCTCAACACATATATGCTTGCAATGGGCTTCAACGGGGTCTTACTCATATATATATATATATATATATATATATATATATATATATATATATATATATATATATATTTACATATATACATAGCTACAAAGAAAAGCACATATGCTCATAATTGATAGAAAAATATGAAATAAATCCAAGAGTTGGCTCCCACAAGTCAAAAACCTCATATACGTACTAAAAACTCAGATTTTATAAGTTAATTTACTAGAAATCAAAATATCATATTCAAACTCAAAATTTGCATTTAAAGAAAAACTCATTTTTCACACAACGACCCAAAATGAGATATACACAAAATGAACCTGCGAAACTCGGCATGCATATTGGTCTCAACCCACGTGATGCGCTCGCGTACTCTCGGGTTCGAAATCGTGTCCGTGTCGTGTCCACAGAACGCGTATCAGAAAAACTTGATACCGCGTGGCAACGTACGTGTGCGTGCGTTCCCGCTCGATTGAGCGCCGCACACACAACGAAAAGCTTCGTGCTCGTGAACATAGCTGGAGGGGTCCTGGGGTAGGTCTAGGACATGGCAACACAGTGACACGTCACGCCGAGGCGACGCACGCAGCCCCGCACCTGTGCGTGGCCTGCTGCTGCGTGCGCGCGCCCTCGTACGCGCGGTTCGGCCTCCGTGGCTCGCTCGTCGGGCCACGCCGCAACTTGGGGTTGGTCCCTCGGGTAGTCTAGGTATAGGTCGATGTGTCCACAGTCCTGGAACGAGTCCTCGTCGCGTCGAGAGCGCGTACGAAGTCCGTTTCAGCGACAAAAATCAGCCTGAATGCACAGTACGGCTGAACGATGCACGTCGAATTTCTCCGCGCTCGCTCAACGAGAAGACATGAAATTTTACAAGCATGGGGGCAGAGGTTTCCCCCACGTGTTTAAGAAATTTTAGACAAAAATAAGGTCTATGCATCGAGATACAACGCACTGACGGCAGGGCATGCACGGCCTCGTGCACGGGATCCGTGCACGTGCGTCCGATGTCTGAAACACCGTTGAAAAGTCATCAATTTCAAATCCGTCTTCACAAAAGTTTATTGAAATGATATTATCTAAACATCCATGAAGACAGAATGAAAAACAGTAACTTTCTATCCTAAGCGACATTTCGTCGAACACGTGCCGTAAAGGACCGACACGTGTCCGATACCGCCATCAAACGAAGTCAAAATCCAACCAAACTTCATGGGCAAGTCTAGGGCACCTATATGGATGCAAAAATGAAAGAAATGCCAGAATAACTATGGTAGAATAGGGTTTACCTATTGAGTGTCGAAAACTCAATAAACGAAGTCCCTCGGTTGTTGTGTCGGCCGATTCCCCTCAAGCAATTGCCTCCGCCTTCTCGTTAGCAATGCTCCAACAGATCCTCCTCTCTTCGATGAGTGCAATGGAGTTCGTTTGGGAAGAAACGAACTTCGGATGAAGAAAAATGGAGTTTTGGAGAAGGAGATCTCTTAGGGTTCACTTGTGGAGGCTAAAACTTCACAAATGAAAAGAAGGGGAAGGGTGTACTGCTGTGGGCGGCCAGGTAGGGGTCTCTAGGGTTAGGGTTTCACTTGGGCTAATTTTTTCTTAAGTAAGAATAAGGCCCAAGTCAAAAAGGCTAAAAAGGCTTGCATACAAAAGGCTTAAAAATCAATTAAAGCCTTAAAAAAATAAACTCAAGCCCTAAATAAATTCTAATAAGAAAAAAAAATTCTAAGGCATGGTTAGGCTCCTATACAAAGTCCACTAAGGTTAAACCAGTTGCAAACACAACACAAGTCAAAATATCTAGAAAATCACAAAATGGCCAAAATGGCTAAAATGACTAAAATACCCTTCTATGAAAAAGTAGATGCTACAAGTCTACCCCCTTAAAATAATTTTGTTCTCGAAATTAAAGGCAAACTGCATGATTAAGAAAGGACAAAATCATACCTCAAGACTGGAAAAGATAGAGGTATCGTTCGCACATCTCATCCTCTCTCTCCCAGGTGGACTCTCTTGGAGAGTGATGCCTCCAAGCTACGCGAACTAATGGTATCGACTGGTTCCGTAACACCTTCTTCCGTCGATCCAGAATCTCCACAGGCTGCTCTGGATAACTGAGAGTAGGGTCCACCTCAATCTCGGAATGGTCCAGTACATGGCTAGGATCTGCTATATACCGTCTCAACTACGATACGTAAAATATATTGCAGACTCCCGCTAAGGAAGAGGGCAAGTCCAGTCTGTATGACACGTCACCGACCCTTCCGCTGATAACAAAAGGTCCGACATAGCGTGGGCTAAGCTTCCCTCCTCCACCGAAACGAATAGTGCCTCGAGTCGATGAAATCCTCAATAATACCATATCTCCAACCTAGCACAAGCATGGTCTCAATTAACTAAAAACAATTACATAATCAACAAAATCACAAACAACAAGATTATAATCCTAAGTCTAAGCTATACCTCAAACTGCAAAGGTCTTCGTTGGCTGTCGGCCCAATGCCGCTGTCTGTCCTGCGCCACGCAGTCGATCCCTGATGAGCTTTACCTTCTCAGCTGCGTCAACAACCATCTCAGGTCCCAATAAAGCTCGCTCTCCAACGTCATCCCAAGACAAGGGAGTACGACATCTATGCCCGTACAATGCCTTGAATGGTGACATCCCAATGCTGGTCTGAAAACTGTTACTGTATATAAACTCTACCAAGTGCAGGTGATCCTCCCATGATCCTCCAAAATCCAGAACACAAGTCTGCAGCATGTCCTCAAGATTCTGAATAGTCCTCTCCGACTGTTCGTCCTTCTGAGGGTGGTATGCAATACTGAATTTGAGCTGAGTGCCCAAACTAGTCTGCAGACTCCGCCAGAAATTGAAAGTAAAGCGACTATCCCAATCTGAGACAATGCTCACCGAAACTTCGTGTATCCTGACAATCTGCCGTATATAAAACTCTGCTAGCTTCTCAGTAGACTTCCCCACTTTGAATGGAAAAAAGTGGGCCGATTTGGTCAACCTGTCCACGATGACCCAAATCGCGTCTTTCCCTCCTGGTGAACGCGGTAATCCAGAAACAAAATCCATCGTGATGTGCTCCCACTTCCACTCCGGAATGGGCAATGGCTGCAACAGTCCTCCTGGCCTCTGTCTCTCTGTCTTAACCTGCTGACAGACTAGACAGCTGGATACGAAGCATGCTACCTCCCGCTTCATCCCATACCACCATACATGCTCTTTCAGATCTCTATACATCTTGTTGGCACCTGAATGCATAGTGTACTGAGAGCGACGGGCCTCCTGCATAACCTGCTCCCGAAGCTCTCCGCTAGGCACACACAGTCTGAAACCGTGCCTCAATGTGCCGTCCTCCGCAATAACGAACTGCACCTCCGCCAATCCTGTTCGAACCTGCTCTCGGATACACCGTAGAGTAACAACATCGAATTGAGCTGACCTGATCCTCTCTATCAAGTCTGACTGAATCTGAAGGCCCCACATCTATATCTGAACTCCTGGCACGATCACCTCGATCCCCAAGCTCTCCAAATATGCTAATAAGTGACGATCCATCGTCAAACACATAGATACCAGATACCTACTCAAGGCATCGATAACCACGTTGGCCTTCTCTGGATGGTACTACAATAAAATGTCGAAGTCCTTTATCAACTCCAACCATCTTTACTGCCTCATGTTGAGCTCTTTCTGTGTAAATATATACTCAAGCTCTTGTGGTCTGTGAAGATCTCCACACGTCCTCCGTATAGATAGTGCTTCCACAGCTTTAGAGCAAAGATAACCGCCGCCAACTCCATATCATGGGTAGGATAGTTCTTCTCATGCGGACGTAACTGCCTGGATGCATAGGCAATCACCTTCCCATGCTGCTGCAAGCCATAACCCAAACCCTTTCCTGAGGCGTCACTGTAGATAGTGAACCCGCCTGATCCTGATGGCAATATCAAAATTGGGGCTGTCGTCAGTCGCTTCTTCAACTCATCAAAAGCAACCTAACACTCCTCTGACCAGACAAACTCTGCGTCCTTCCGGGTCAGCCTAGTCGATGGCTCTGTAATCCGGGAGAAATCCTGAAAAAACCTCCTGTATTATCCTGCCAATCCCAGAAAGCTCCTGATCTCTGCGACTGAACTCGATGCTGTCCATGCCTCAACTGCTCTGATCTTCTTCGGGTCGACTGAGATGTAACACCCAATTTTCCAAATGAGGGCAATTTTGAAATTTTGTGATTATAATCATTTAATAATAATATTTAAATCATATTGTGATTTTTGGTGATTTTTAATCAATTTAAAACTATTTAAAATATAGATTAGTGTTTTTGATGGTTAACTAGTTAACCCTAGTTTTGCAAAGCCTAGAGACTAACCATGACCAAAGGAGCCTAGTCATGTGATTAGGAATTCAAATTACCTATTTTTAGCCTAAGGGTATTTTGGTCATTTTGACAATTTTGTGAATTTGTAATTTATATTAATTAAATATTGTGCTAGTCCTTTAGTGGAGCCTTAACCTATAACTTAGCCTAATCTAGATTAGCCTTGAATGGTTAGGTTAACTAGTCATGAGATGATTCCTAATATCTAGATATTATAGGAAGATATTTACTCTAAGATATTTATGAGAAATTAGCCTATGACATTGAACCAATAGGAATGCCTAAAATTTGTTGGACCATCCTTAGCCACTCACCATGAACCAACCCTAACCCTAATCAGCCCATGGCTGGACACTTAGCCTCTCCCATCCTATTTAACACCCTCCCAAAGTTAGGGCTAGCCTCCATTAGGTGTTCTTGCCAAGTTTTAGAAAGATGTAATTCTCCATATTCAATAAATCCTAGTAAATCCATTTTAATTCCTTTTTAACCCAAACAAATTGCATTGGGTTCTAAATTCTTCCTACTTTCTGTTGGCATCAAGTGTTCTCAGATTTGGGGAGCTTTGGAGGAGTTTCACTATTGTGAAGAACATCACTCATTGAGCTTTTTGGAGGATTTTGATACATAGAGGTAACTTCCTATATTCACCATAGAATCCTGAGATTTTTGCATCATTAGGGAGCCCTAGACCTAACCTAACAGTAGGGATAGGAAACCCTAAGTTTTTGTGTCGTTTCATGTCCAATCTAGACACGTATCAGTGTCCTATGCTTGGTGTTTGATGTAATGCCTCAATGAGCTTTTTGTTCTCCATTTTCAAAACAAATTATATATTTTGAAAGCTCCTAATGTGTGGAATATATTTCGTGAAGACTGAGTTTGATTTGACACTGTTTTCGTGTCCAAAATTGGGTCGAACACACTGCACGACACGCGCGCTCAGTGCCCTGCTACCACCCACTATTTTCTCACTGTACACACCACTTGGACACACGCAAATTGGCACGAGGGTGGGGGCAGACACTGTCAGGACCCCCCTAAAGTTTCACAACTTTTCGAGTCATGTCGGACACGGAATTTGACTCGCACGGATCCTGTACTGTACTGTACGTACGGTTTTTACTCACTGATACGGGCTTCCTGTTTGGACACGGTGACACGTGGGCTCGTGTCAGGGTCCTAGAAAGAAAGCCCTATAGGTGGCGAACCCAGATGCAAGATTTAGTGTCCTGGTTTGATACGTGTCGTGTGCACGAGGACACGGCACGCGTGCACGAGCCAGTCCTCACTGTATAAATTCTGATACAATGTTTAATTCGTTAGGACACTTCGTGTCCACTCTAGTGGACACGAATCATACCTCCTAGACACGTTAACACATGAGGAAGACCCCTATATGCATGTTTGTTAATTTTGATGGTTTAATTGGGATTTTAGCTTTGAATTAGCATTCTTCATGATACTCACTGTGTTTTTCTGATACCTGGGTTCGAATGGGGTTCAGTTTGGGTTTTGAGATTTGATTATTCATTTCCTATCGATGTTTAGATTCCAGATAGGATTCGAAATGTTCATTTCAGTTTTGGGTTTTATGGAGATCCTTTTGTGTTGTTATTTAGGTTTACATTGAATATTCATATGAACTGTACAGTTCATGAGAACTGAGTTCGAGATATAAACAGGGAATGTTGAATGTTGGTTTTAACCTGAGAATTAAGATTGGGTTGAACATGTAAATCACTGTTTCAGTAGATGTAATCCTAAGTTGTATAGTTCAACTGTCATGTTCTATTAAGAGAAACCTGAAAAACCTGATAAATAACCCAGAAAACTGAAATGAATCATGAATGATTCATATGTGAAACCTGAGATGATCAGGATTTCAAACCTGAGTTAAAGGGTTGGGATTTGGGTTTTGAATCTATTTGATACCTGTAATATAGAGTAGAGGGAATAAAGGGTTGGTCATTGCTCTCTGATTTCCTGAGATTAGCACACCTCACTAACCCACTGCTTTCCTATACACTTTCATGTGTAGTACACACACAAACACACAGGCACACTGATACACTATAGTATGTACTGAATTTTTGAGAATAATGTGAAATCCCAGAAACCTGAGAACAATGCTGATGCCACATTACCTTATTTTGTTCCTGAGAATTTCTGTCACATACACTTAATTCCTGAGAACACCCTAGTATCTAATACCCACGTCATTCTACTGATTCACTGTCATTCACATATCCTATCTAATCAAATTGCCATGTTGTTTGAGTCTTATTACACATAATATTCATACACACAAATCTGGAAATAATAATTGAATGCACTGTTTCCTATTGAACTGGAATGAATACACTGATGGGTGATTGCCATTGACACAACACACACCTATACCCCATTGCCTTTCAAACTGGAATCTGAATTTGAAGCACATGGAGTTTATGTTTGGGTTTGGTGTCAGTCATGTGTAGGCACTAGATGTTGAGTTCAATTTTCTATACGTGTAGGTTGCCTGCACCTATATTTGGTCCCTACCAAATCATCTTCCATAGCAACCCCCTACTCTAACCTCTATTTCCTGTAGATGTTATGCCCTGCTTTCACACATATTGTGTTCTACCTATTATTCAGACATGAATATGCCTATTAAGAGTAGATGTTATGTCCTGCTTTTAAGCATCTAACCCTTGAATCATCGAGTCCAATTCACAGCATCCTAGTGATCAGTCACATATTGTGTTGTCCATTGATCCAGTCTTCGTATTTTCCTTGTCCCATCTTTGAACACCTATATGAATTTGTCCCCATCTAATTCTAACCTTGCATCAGTTTAGGAGGAAAGGAAAATAGGTCATAGTAGTTCATAGCAGTATCTTGGGGGTGACTTGAGAGGGGTATATGCTAAGGGGGTTGAGTGAAGGGTCAGCAGCAAGCCTGGCCTACTAGGCATTGTTGTTTGTTTTCCATTTCTGATTTCATGTCTTCCCTGCAGGTAGCAGGCAAGGGGGACACCACCCCCTGGCTTAGCTTGGGCCATTTGGCCCTTTGACTTATGAGTTAAGGAGAGTAAGGGAGTGCAGGTAAGGTAACCCATGTATGAATATGTGATGTAGGATTATGGTTTTGTTGAAACCTGAGATGTATGCAGGAATGTATCAATACAATGTAATACATGAATGCATGAAACATGAGTATAATGTGTGCATGAATCAAATATGTATATAGTGATATATGTATGTATAAATACATGTATGTAACTTAGCCTATGTATATGTGCATATATGTATATATGGGGTATATGCATATATATTAATGTGTATTGCCCTGTGACCTTGTGATTGTGCTTGGATACTGGTCTAGCTTGGTTACCCTAGTGAGACTTGACTAGACTAGGAGTGACCTAGTTTGACTAGTGTAGTTGACTTGGGTTGACCCAGAGTTGACCAAGTCTGACTTGGACCTAGTTTGACCTAGACAGTTGAACAAGTTTGACTTAGAGTTGACTTTGACCTAGATTTACCTAGAAATCATGTAGATTGCATTGTAGATTTCTTTTACCTTATTTTAAAACATGTCATAACCAATACTGCTCTATTTAGGACTTTGTGACTCCGGTGCAGACATCTGATATTTTATTACTCTTTTCAGAGTATCAGGCGAGTACATTCTCTGATAGTTCTTTCATATATTTGATGATTACTGTGATTCAGTTCTAGTATAGTTCTATTTGATTCTCTATCATAACATGTATTAATAGTTTAGATTGATCTATTTGCAATACATGTACTTGATTTGTCTAACCCTATTACTCGAATCACTCACAAGACTCATCTACTCGAAACACCTACAAGTATTAAATGTACAAATCATACAAGAATCATCATTACAAGAACGATAGCCATCGCTGCTGGGCCTGGTATGCGATGTGCCGTATTCAACAAGAATCACCAAACAAGAATGATAGCCATCGTCGCTTGGCCGAGCGTGCGATGTACCGTATTACAAGAACGATAGCCATCGCCGCTTGGCCGAGCGTGCGATGTGCCGTATTACAAGAACGATAGCCATCACCGCTTGGCCGAGCGTGCGATGTGCCGTACTCATTACAAGAATCACCTACAAGGATCATGTACAAGAATCTTACAAGAACCACTTCACTCAAATCATTGAGAAGAATCATCTACTAGAATCATCATGTACAAGAATCATTTACTAGACTCAATTGTATTAGACTCACATTGGATTACACTCAACTTACATTGTACAAACTGGACTTATAACATGTTACCCTAGTTCAGCTAGATTTATTTTACAGTCTTCATTGCCATCATTCTTCTCTTGTTTTAGTTACTTACTTTCCTTGTATCTTATCTGTTCTCCATACCATCACCTGTATATAACTGCCATATTCATCAATAAAACTGTCTATAACTGCTTTATAGTTCTCTGTCATTTAATTGGGATTTCTTGATGAGTTGTACTCATTCCTGTCCTGGCTGGACCTGTTGAAAATATTACAGGTGACTGCCCTGAGGACGTTTGCCCTACTTGCCTTGGAGCAGGAGATGGCTTAGCTACCTATGGCCCCGACACTCAGGAGTGATCGGGAGACTAGCTAGTAGACTTGGTTTAGTTTTCATGTTTTAGAATTTGAATTGTAATAACTTGAGATACGAGTTGTATTTGAGTTGTTTGAGATATTATTATTTTAGTAGTTTTTAAATGTTGTTGTTAGTCTTTAGTTATAAACTTCGGTGTTATCTTATCGTTCTTAGACTGTGATTAAGTTTCATTATATCTATACTTGTCCTCCGTTCGGAGTTGAGATTTGACAAGTACATTATATAATTGCATGAGTTGTTGATTAGATAGTAACCTAGGACAGCGTTCTACCGCCGACACTGCGGCGTAGGCTGGACGTACCCACTTCTCGTGTCCTTACTCTAGGGTGCGGGTCGTGACACGTTTTTAGTGGTGGCCCATGTAGGTCGAGTATATGTAGTGGTATTCGAACTAGAGTATCACTACAGCCTGCGATAGGTTTGAGAGATAGGCTTTAACGGAGAGGTACTCAATCACAGTTAGGAAAAAAAATTTGCTTCAATTCATGCCATCTACATATCTTACTGACTTGTCTTCTTTGCAATAAACTGTCCTCCTTTGATTTATCGATTCCTGCTCAGTATTGACTTCCTTTTCGATCTGTCTTCAGGATGGTGGAGACACGATCACATCGCTCTGGTACAGTAGCCGCTGGAGAGGGGTCTGCCACCTCTCGTCCATTGCAGCAGGCTGTTGAGACTGTAGCACCTTTTGTTCCTGATCAGACAGGAGCTGCTGTAGCCCTTGGGGGTATGCCTCCACTTGTTCAGAGGACGACCCCAGTCATTCCTGAGACGTTTCAGCAGCAGCATCAGCAGCCACCTGCAGGGACAGTTGACGTCGTTCAGCTGTTGGCTTTCTTCAGGCAGTACATGGAGGGTCAGCAGACCCAGCAGCAGAGGAACACGGCAGAGCTCAGCAGAGGCATTGAGCTGGCAGTGACGGCAGTGGAGAGAGTCGTAGCTCAGCCAGCGGCAGCCCCGCAGCCGTACCAGCCACGGGAGAAGGGCATCCAGGACTTCCAGAAGATGCACCCGAGAGACTTCCGAGGGACAGAGGGGATCCTGTATTCCGATGAGTGGATCGAGCATATGGAGGAGATCTTCAGGTTGGCTGAGATCCCGACGAGACTTCAGATAGAGGCAGCGGCCAGTATGATGCAGGACCTGGCCCGTATATGGTATCAGACCGACCCGAGGGTTGGCACAGCAGGACAGACTTGGACAGCATTCAAGAAGCTGTTCAAGGAGAAGTTCTTTCCAGACGCAGCACTGGGAGCCCTCGAGACCCAGTTCGAGGCCCTAGTTCAGGGGACCCAGTCCGTGGAGGAGTACGCAGGAGAGTTCTGCCGCCTGAGCAGATTTATGGAGGACTTGTCGGAGACGACGAAGGCCCGGAGGTTCCGAAAGGGTTTGGTAAAGGAGGTCAAGTCCTACACCAAGAACGCCCGCGGTGCTACATTTGAGGAGATCCTAGTGGACGCTCTAGCTGCAGAGGATGATCTTGAGCTTAGGCTCAAGAGGGGGCGAGACTCCCAGGGAGGTAGCAGCAGCGGGGGTCAGGCCAAGAGGCCCCATGTGCAGGCTCAGCTGGTACAGGCACCAGTGAGAGTGCAGCAGGCACAGCATCAGCATAGAGGACAGGACCGCGGGATGCCGACTTGTGCCTACTGTAGGAAGGCAGGGCATGTTTGGAAGTCTTGTAGGAGGAGGCTGAAGGTTTGTCTATTCTGTGGATCCGACGCTCACCAGATAGTGGATTGCCCCACAGCACCCCAACTTCGTGGAGCACAGGATCAGAGAGAGGGAGCTAGGCCACCTGTAGCTAGCACCAGAGGGGTAGAGCTTTTGCTATGGCAGTCGAGGAGACTGACGTTGCAGGTGACGGGTTAGCAGGTTTGACCTTCTCATTCTTCCTCCCCACCTTCATGTGTGATTTCCATTAGTACCTGCCAGGATATGTTTGTGATATGCTAGATAGCGTAGTTACCCTGTTCGAGACTGTGGAATCACGACTAGTAGGACTATGATTGCATGCTATCTTTCGACCTTGTTTGACTGGGGCTTGACCTAGGAGGAGTACGATCATCTTAATTTCGAGGACGAAATTCTTCTAAGGGGGGTAGACTTGTAACACCCAGTTTTCCAAATAAGGGCAATTTTGAAATTTTGTGATTATAATCATTTAATAATGATATTTAAATCATATTGTAATTTTTGGTGATTTTTAATCAATTTAAAACTATTTAAAATATAGATTAGTGTTTTTGATGGTTAACTAGTTAACCCTAGTATTGCTAAGCCTAGAGACTAACCATGACCAAAGGAGCCTAGTCATGTGATTAGGAATTCAAATTACCTATTTTTAGCCTAAGGGTATTTTTGTCATTTTGACAATTTTATGAATTTGTAATTTATATTAATTAAATATTGTGCTAGTCCTTTAGTGGAGCCTTAACCTATAACTTAGCCTAATCTAGATTAGCCTTGAATGGTTAGGTTAACTAGTCATGAGATGATTCCTAATATCTAGATATTATAGGAAGATATTTACTCTAAGATATTTATGAGAAATTAGCCTATGACATTGAACCAATAGGAATGCCTAGAATTTGTTGGACCATCCTTAGCCACTCACCATGAACCAACCCTAACCCTAATCAGCCCATGGCTGGACACTTAGCCTCCCCCATCCTATTTAACACCCTCCCAAAGTTAGGGCTAGCCTCCATTAGGTGTTCTTGCCAAGTTTTAGAAAGAGGTAATTCTCCATCTTCAATAAATCCTAGTAAATCCATTTTAATTCCTTTTTAACCCAAACAAATTGCATTGGGTTCTAAATTCTTCCTACTTTCTGTTGGCATCAAGTGTTCTCAGATTTAGGGAGCTTTGGAGGAGTTTCACCATTGTGAAGAACATCACTCATTGAGCTTTTTGGAGGATTTTGATACATAGAGGTAACTTCCTATATTCACCATAGAATCCTGAGATTTTTACATCATTAGGGAGCCCTAGACCTAACCTAACAGTAGGGATAGGAAACCCTAAGTTTTCGTGTCGTTTCGTGTCCAATCTAGACACGTATCAGTGTCCTATGCTTGGTGTTTGATGTAATGCCTCAATGAGCTTTTTGTTCTCCATTTTCAAAACAAATTATATATTTTGAAAGCTCCTAATGTGTGGAATATATTTCGTAAAGACTGAGTTTGATTTGACACTATTTTCGTGTCCAAAATTGGGTCGGACATACTGCACGACACGCGCGCTCAGTGCCCTGCTACCACCCACTGTTTTCTCACTGTACACAGCACTTGGACACACGCAAATTGGCACGAGGGTGGGGGCAGACACTTTCAGGACCCCCCTAAAGTTTCACAACTTTTTGAGTCGTGTCAGATACGGAATTTGACTCGTACGGATCCTGTACTGTACTGTACGCACGGTTTTTACTCACTGATACGGGCTTCCTGTTTGGACACGGTGACACGTGGGCTCCTGTCAGGGTCCTAGGAAGAAAGCCCTATAGGTGGCGAACCCAGATACAAGATTTAGTGTCCTGGTTTGACACGTGTCGTGTGCACGAGGACACGGCACGCGTGCACGAGCCAGTCCTCACTGTATAAATTCTGATACAATGTTTAATTCGTTAGGACACTTCGTGTCCACTCTAGTGGACACGAATCATACCTCCTAGACACGTTAACACATGAGGAAGACCCCTATATGCCTGTTTGTTAATTTTGATGGTTTAATTGGGATTTTAGCTTTGAATTAGCATTCTTCATGATACTCACTGTTTTTTTCTGATACCTGGGTTCGAATGGGGTTCAGTTTGGGTTTTGAGATTTGATTATTCATTTCCTATCGATGTTTAGATTCCAGATAGGATTCGAAATGTTTATTTCAGTTTTGGGTTTTATGGAGATCCTTTTGTGTTGTTATTTAGGTTTACATTGAATATTCATATGAACTGTACAGTTCATGTGAACTGAGTTCGAGATATAAACAGGGAATGTTGAATGTTGGTTTTAACCTGAGAATTAAGATTGGGTTGAACATGTAAATCACTGTTTCAGTAGATGTAATCCTAAGTTGTATAGTTCAACTGTCATGTTCCATTAAGAGAAACCTGAGAAACCTGATAAATAACCCAGAAAACTGAAATGAATCATGAATGATTCATATGTGAAACCTGAGATGATCAGGATTTCAATCCTGAGTTAAAGGGTTGGGATTTGGGTTTTGAATCTATTTAATACCTGTAATATAGAGTAGAGGGAATAAAGGGTTGGTCATTGCTCTCTGATTTCCTGAGATTAGCACACCTCACTAACCCACTGCTTTCCTATACACTTTCATGTGTAGTACACACACAGGCACACTGATACACTATAGTATGTACTGAATTTTTGAGAATAATATGAAATCCCAGAAACCTGAGAACAATGCTGATGCCACATTACCTTATTTTGTTCCTGAGAATTTCTGTCACATACACTTAATTCCTGAGAACACCCTAGTATCTAATACCCACATCATTCTACTGATTCACTGTCATTCACATATCCTATCTAATCAAATTGCCATGTTGTTTGAGTCCTATTACACATAATGTTCATACACACAAATCTGGAAATGATAATTGAATGCACTGTTTCCTATTGAACTGGAATAAATACACTGATGGGTGATTGCCATTGACACAACACACACCTATAACCCATTGTCTTTCAAACTGGAATCTGAATTTGAAGCACATGGAGTTTGTCACGACCCGCACCCGCTTTTCGGATACAAGACGTGTCCAAGCCAGCCTACGCCGCAGAGTCGGCGGTAGAACGCTGTCAAGCCCGCAAGAAATAATGCTCAAGAAATACATTTGCTGCTCATTCACAATTCTAAATTTATTACAATATTTACAAGATTTATAATTAAAGTAAATACAAGATTTTACAACTAATGAATCTGATACAATGCTTTCTATTTCTAGGTCGATCTCAGCATACCCAAGCCTCCCCAAGTGCTAAGAGTGATCGCGGCTAAACCTGAAAAAAGTTGGTTATCCAGTCAGGATTGGAACAAACACACAAACCGACGGCAGTGCAAAACACAATAGAATTATCAAGACATGAAAATAGCATATGAGAAATGAAAGCTGTAAGATAAAGTGATGTCAGAGCACGATAGAGAAATAAACAAGGAAAAGCTAATAAAAGACATCTATCTAAGTGGTGTGAAATATCCTTTCGCCATGTGGACGGCTAGGGGGTAAAATCCGGCATACTGCACGTGTCGTGTGCAGCAGCTATCGTTCAAGAATAGACATTTTGGGGATATTTCTGGGTAGTCCACATGTATACTAAGATATTTCCCCTCCCGACAACTCCGTGTGACGAGCGTGTCAACAAGCAGCAAGATATATGTATAGACATGAAATGGGAAAACTACTATGAATCAAAAAGCAATCAGAAAGTGCACTTGCCTGAGGTCCTTAGCTGGAAAAACAAATAATAATATACCACTAGATGAGCCACAATCAGTCAACACATGTAGAAGTCTCCGGATGCTGAAATAAACAGTACCAACGTTCTCAGAATAGTCAAGTTAGCTAGGATTGCCTGTTCTTATGTCCAATTCTGGACACAGGGGCAAAACGGTAATTTTAGGCAAAACGATGTCCGCCGTTGGACCCGTTTTGCACCGAAAAGCGTGCCAGAGTCAACGGTCTCTAAAGTCGTCAAACTACATGTCTACGGATCCAGTTTTCCGATACGAACCCAACCGTATGTCCAAAGTTGGATTTCGACGGGCCGTGCACAAAATCGCCCGTTGAGTGGAACCGTGGGGCCCACAAAACGACGTCGGATTCAACTGTCTCAGAATTGGACCAAACTTGGCATGCAAGACCAGAAAAATGATACGATCCTGATGGCGCAAGTTTTGTCTCGATCTGACGAGCGTGCACAAAGTAATTGAGAAATTTCTCTTCATGCTTTCTGTAATTTTTATTGGTTTGGGTTTTGAGCCCAAGTATTATATTTATTTCTTGTCAGTAACTTAATATGGTTTAATTAATAAATATAGAGAGGAAATCAAGGTCCTTGATTTACTTAAGAAAGATAATTCCTCTATATATAAACATATTTGATATTACATGTGCACAACTTTATATATTAACCTATAAGCCTAACCATGAATATTACTCACTATAATACAACTGTCCAATAGGTAGCAATATATACATAAACTAATGTATGTATATTTTATGCAGGTCACTACCAACTAAAGGACATAAGGATTAGAAGGAAGAATTACTAATATATTCATGGCTTTTTTATGTAAATTTAAAGAGAGATGAGGGGCTCTATGAGTAATTTACCTATACTATTTATCTTCTGAGCTCTATGCTCTTTCCTCTCCATCAAGTAGCAGCTACGCCCATGCATGGCATTGCCACCAAGGAGTGAAAACTCTGCTAATCATACAGGAAGGAAGCTTATGCCTGGCCGAGCCCTAGAAGGACGAGAGAACCCAGCTTTATGGATGATGGAGAAGCCGCCGCTGTGGTGAGCTCGACACAGAGGCAACTAGGGCAGCACGACGGAGACATGGGCCAGGAACGGCTCTGCTTGGTAATCAACCAGTGAACTCGCTCGACGTCGTGGCGTGGTGATGATGCCGGTGGAAGACACACGCGCGAGCGTATCGTCGGGGTGCGCGGCAGTGCTTGCGCTCGCGCGGGGTGTCTCCGACAACACGATAGCAACCGAGTCCCGGCATCGGTCAGAGCCAATCTTTCTGACATCGGTCAGAGAGCGGGGTGTCTCCCACACGCGCAAGCGTATCGCCGGGGTGTGCGGCAGTGGGCGGACTGGAGGAACAGTGTAGGGGACGACAAGCCGGCGGTGATGGTGAAGCCGGTCGAACGAGAGGCTACTCCAGTGGGTATTCATGGCTGCTCGATGCTTTGATGAGGGAGATGAAAGGGGCGGCGGTTGCTGTTGTGTTTAGGTTTAGGGTTTCGTTGCTCTCGACCTCTCTCTCTGTCTATTAATATAGCGCCCGCTCGAAACAGAGCCGAGAGCCTTGCTCGGGTTTGGGAGCTCCTGGGATGCTCGGGTTGGGGAAGAAATTTGCAGCCCGATTGCTGGGCTGGGCCTGAAAGTTAAGGGGCTGGCTCAGTGTCACAGGTTACTTGGATACCTGTAGCTATAAGTCAAGTTTAGAGACCTATTTCAACCATTTCAACATATTTGATGATACTAAGTATTAAGGGGCTTTCTATCATTTAATCCTATAAGCAATTACCTATATACATATGTATATACACATAATATATATATGTATATATATACCCACACCCATATATATATATATATATATATATATATATATATATATACACAAACACATATACACATTTATATAAATGTCACGTATATTTGTACATATATCAATAAATTTTGAATATATATTTATATGCTTGTATAATTAAATATGTATATATATACTTATATGATAATTATCTATTTACCATATAATATGCATATAATACATTTTCTATAAAACAAGTCTCTCAATTGAGTTACCAATACATATGTATTTATATATATACATACTTATTACATTAATATTTGTATTTACATACACATATATATAATATATATAAGCATAAATTATAAATCACACTATAACGATTTTAATAAACAATTAAATATAGTAATTAATTATTTCTAAAATCTAAAATCACCATTTAAATAAAACAAATAATAATAAAATATTTTTTTTAAAAAAAATTCCGGGAAGGGGAGCTACAGAGTTTATGTTTGGGTTTGGTGTCAGTCATGTGTAGGCACTAGATGTTGAGTTCAATTTTCTATACGTGTGTTGGTGTTTTTGCCTTTGGACTAGAAAAGATAGTCCCACATCGGCTACACCAAATGGTGATTATCTCAATATAATGCATTGCTTGTGTTGAGGTGTGCACATGAGGTGTAGTGGGGCACAAGTTTGTGCCATGTGGAAGTATTTTCTAGAAGGAAAAAGGATTAAATCCAACAAGGATGAAAGTTAATTTTTGTTGTGCGGATGCGGACTCAGACTCGGACACGGACTCCAGGATGTCTCGTGCATGCACGGGAGTGTTCGGGGGGTAGGCGTGGACTGGCACACTTCTATG
Source organism: Iris pallida (assembly GCA_029216955.1). Classification (NCBI taxonomy): domain Eukaryota; kingdom Viridiplantae; phylum Streptophyta; class Magnoliopsida; order Asparagales; family Iridaceae; genus Iris; species Iris pallida. Next base: position 6,937,424 of record JANAVB010002795.1, read on the forward strand.
CTGATTGTGGGATGATCTAAAATATCAAACTCTATTTTTGAGTATTGGTATTTTAGTCCCACATCGGATAGGAGAAGAGGTGAAGTCTCAACTCCACTCTATAAATAGAGCCCCTTGGCCTCCTTTGAAAGATGCACCAAGAAGAGAGTTGAGGGAGTCTGTTAAGTCCAGGAAGCCCGTTCAAGTCTCAAATATTGACTTACGAGCGTTCCAGAAGTTCTCCTGAACTTGCTGGTTCCTGGGAGCTTATCCGTACTGCGGGTATAGCTTTGAGCGCCGGTGTTCTACACCCCAGCGAGATCCGTTCTTCTTCTTCCTCCCTCTTTCTGTTGCCTTCGAGAATCTGAGACTCAACTGTTGTTGATCATCTCTTGTTGCCTTCGAGAATACCGTCGCTTCTCTTTAGAAGTAATACGGTTCGGTTGCCTTCGAGAATACCGTCGCTTCTCTTTAGAAGTTATACGGTTCTGTTGTCTTCGAGAAATATTACGAAATAATCTTTTTAGATTCTCGTAAAACAACTTCACCTTCTTTAGGGTGTTGTTGCCAGAAACATTGTCTTTACAATTGTTTCTGAACTCGTGTTTTTTCCATCGATTGTTCGTCAAGGGACCAACAATCTCAAAGCTATACGATTCGATGGAAAACACTCGTGCTTCGCTTGTCGATACCGGCTTTAACAAGTTGGAGAAATTCGACGGTGAACACTTCCAGATCTGGAAGCGAAAGGTGACTCTGAACCTTCAACTAGTGGATGTTGATCACGTGTTGGATGAGGAAGAACCAATCGTTCCAGCAACAGGATCTGCTGCTGTTCTGGCCGCTGCTACGAGCAAGCAGACGAAGTGGAAAAAGGATAACAGCATATGCAGGCTGCTGATCCTGAATTCCATGGAAGACTCTCTGGCCGAGTCCTACACAAAGAAGACTTCTGCCAAAGAGATCTGGGAGTCCGTGGGGAAGCTGTATGACGACGACGAGGCCCGGTCGAAGATGTTCATGGTTGAAAAATACCACAAATGGGTCTTTGAAGACGAGAAGACCATGCTGTCCCAAGTAAAAGAGTTCCTGAAGCTGCGCCAGAAACTGGAGGATGATAGCATGCCCCTCGTCGACAAGTTCGTCGTTGGAGGGATCGTGGCAAAACTTCCTCCAGGATGGAGCAACATCTATGCAAGGATGCATAGGAAGAAGATGGAGATTAGCCTGGATAATCTCCTCAGTGAGATTCATGTTGAGGACGAAATGCGCTCTCAACAGAAGTTGGACGCCCTATCCAAGCAACTAGCAACGGCAAATCTGGTTCAAGCCACCAGAGAGAACAAAGGGAAGCAGGCGGCTTCTCACCACAAGAAGAAGGACTTCTCGAATCTGAAAGTGAAGGGTCCAGGATTCAAGCAACAGAAGTCCAAGTCCCATGTGACTTGCTTCAACTGTGGCAAGAAGGGTCACTATAAAAGTTACAAATGTGGGGGTTGACTCGGACTGGTGGATAGACACTGGTGCTACATGTCATGTCTGCTCAGACAAGGAATGGTTCGACTCATATGAGCCAACTTCCGAGAAAGTCATAATGGCGAACCAGGCACAAGCTGAAGTACTGGGGATCGGGACGGTGGAGCTGAAACTCACATCGGGGAACACTCTGACGCTTCAAGGAGTGAAGCATGTTCCTGCAATTGCTAAGAACCTGATCTCTGGGAGCCTGTTCTGCAACGCAGGCTTGAGGATGGACATCAATGCTGGTCAGATGGTGATGTCCAAGAAGGGTACATTCTTCGGAAAAGCTTTCCAGACTGAACGAATGTACAAAATTCAGCTTGTTGTAACCCAGAAAAATGATATTAATGCTATTTCTACTTTGAACTATTCTTTTGAGTTGTGGCATAATAGGCTAGGACATGTTCATTGTAAAAGAATTAACAAGATGTCTAGCCTAGGACTTATCTCCAAGTGTGGGGGTAAGGTAGAGAAATGTGAAGTGTGTGCTCAGACGAAGATCACAAGGAAACCCTTTCACAGGGTCCATCGTAGCACAGATCTTCTGGAGTTGGTTCACTCAGATATCTGTGATTTCAAACAATTCTCTACAAAAGCCGGGATGAAGTATTTTATTACTTTCATCGACGACTTCTCAAAGTATGCTTTTGTCTACCTGCTCAAGTCTAAAGACGAAGCATTCGAGGAGTTCAAGGAGTTCAGGGCCAAGGCTGAACGGCAAACTGGACAACAACTCAAAAGGCTAAGGAGTGATCGAGGCGGGGAGTATCGGTCTCATAATTTCTCATCATTCTGTAAAGAACATGGAATCATAAATGAGACGACGGCTCCGTACTCTCCTCAATCCAACAGAGTAGCAGAAAGGAAGAACAGAACATTGACAGAGATGATGAACTCTATGCTGTTGACTGCGGGTCTTCCGAAGAGCTTCTGGGGAGAAGCTGCATTAACGGCTACTTTCATTCTCAATAGAGTACCGTATGCAACTTCGGATATAACCCCTCATGAACACTGGTTCAAAGTCAGACCTAACTTGAATATCATTCGAGTGTGGGGGTGTCTGGCTTATGTGAAGCTCCCAGATCTGAAGATTCAGAAGCTGGGGACTAGGACTACTAAGGCTATCTTCTTGGGTTATGCCGAGAAGAGTGACGCTCGGAGATTCCTTGATATAGAATCAAATCATATCATTGAATCTCGCGATGCTGAATATTTTGAAGACAAGTTTGCAGGGCACAAAAATATTGTTCTCGCGGATCTTCCGGAGAATGATGAGAGTGCAAAGCAGACAGAAGTTCTTATCGAACCAGTAGTCCAAGAAGAAGCTATTGTCGAAGAGACACCAGTTGAACCAGAACTCGCTGAGCCGTCAACTAAGCGAGTAAGGAGGCCGAAAGACTTCGGAGATGACTTTGTCACCTATCATGTGGAAGCAGATCCGCTTACCTATGATGAGGCGATAAAGACCAGAGATGCTGTATTCTGGAAGGAGGCGATAGACAACGAGATTGACTCAATCACCTCCAACAACACATGGGTGTTAGTTGACCTGCCAGAAGGAGCAAGACCCATCGGATGCAAATGGATCTTCAAGAAGAAGATGAAAGCAGATGGAACCATTGACAAGTTCAAGGCCAGGCTAGTGGCCAAGGGGTTTGCTCAGAAGCAGGGGATCGACTACTTTGACACTTATGCTCCAGTAGCTCGGATGACAACCATCAGATTGTTAATTGCTCTAGCAGCAATACACAAGCTGGTGATACATCAGATGGATGTGAAAACGATATTCCTTAATGGCGAGCTGACCGAAGAGATCTACATGCAACAACCAGAAGGTTTTATCGTCAGAGGTCTGGAAGACAAAGTCTGCAAGTTGATGAAGTCTCTGTATGGTTTGAAACAAGCTCCCAAAATGTGGCATGAGAAGTTTGACAAGGTGATAAGGTCAAATGGCTACATGGTCAGTGAAACAGACAAGTGTGTCTATACGAAGTTTGCTGACGGAAGAGGAGTAATCGTTTGTCTATACGTGGACGACATGCTAATCCTAGGTACGAATTTAAGCTGCATCACAGAGACAAAGAAATTCCTCTCGACCAAGTTCACTATGAAGGACTTGGGGGATGCCGACGTAATCTTGGGGCTCAAGATCATCCGGACAGGCACTGGAATAGCGCTGTCACAGTCTCATTACATTGAGAAGATGCTCTCTCGCTACGGGTATCAAGATCTTCCTATTATTGATACACCGTACAGGAGTGATCTGAAACTGGAGCCAAATTCGAAGGAGAGCGTCAGGCAGTTGGAGTACGCTAGCGTCATCGGAAGTTTGATGTACGCTACTACTGCCACAAGGCCTGACATAGCCTTTGCAGTGGGAATGCTGAGTCAATTTACGAGCAATCCAGGCGTAAAGCATTGGAAAGCTGTGAAGCGTGTTATGAGATATCTCAAGAAGACTCAGACATATGCACTATACTACAGCAGAGATCCGTCAGTAGTGGAAGGCTTCAGTGATGCTAGCTGGTGTTCAGAGGTGGAGAGCGAATATTCCACAGGTGGATATGTGTTCGCCATGGGTGGAGCTGCTATATCGTGGAAGTCGAAGAAGCAGACTATGTTATCTCGCTCCTCCATGGAATCTGAATTCTTTGCATTGGACGCTGCTGCAGATGAAGCAGAGTGGCTTCGGGAGCTCATATATGACCTTCCAATGGTTGGGGCTCAGATACCGGTGATTCCGATATACTGTGACAACCAGGCGGCAGCAGCAGTGGCATCAAATGAACTCTTCAACGGGAAGAAGAGGACTGTGCGGTTGAAGCACAGAGCAGTGAACGATCTCATCAAAAGGGGCGTCATTGCAGTGATCGATGTTCGGAGTCAGGAAAACCTGGCGGATCCATTCACGAAGGGTCTCAAGTGTCAGCTGGTCGAGGACACAGCAAGGAAGATGGGCTTGAAGACTTTCTGATATTGTGTTATTGTAATCCTACCATAAAATTTTATGTTATTGGTTCAAAGAGAAATCTACTAGACATTTAATTTTTGGTTCAAAGGAGGATCATTGACTAGAATAATATCAGTTAACAGTGGGTACTTGTTCTGCGGAACATGGAAGGGTTACGGACCCATAACCACTGTTGTCTACTATGTATTTTCTGCGGAAAATTGATCCTGTGGGAAGGATGGCTTAAACGCCTTAATGAGTTCTCAGGCAGAGGGAATGCCTGGTGTGCTTTACAGGAAGCACGGTAGAGCAGCACTACAAGGAGTGAAACTCCATGCTACAGTGGGGTGACTCCACCATGAGGTTCCTAGGTAGGGATAATGCCTCGGCTTTGCAAGCTAAGTCACAGCGGAGTAGCACCGCAAATAGGCAGGTAGCCTAATGCTGTATGATAATCGTAATAAAGAGAGGTAGACAGCACTACAAAGAGGACGATGTCCTCATGTTACAGTGGCATGACACCACGAAGAGGTACCGGGTAGGGTAAAGCCTCGGCTTCGCAAGCCATGTCATAGTGGCGTAACACCGCACGGAAGCGCAAGGCTTCATGCTGGGTAGTTTGGCACTACAAAGGGGCTTGTGACCTCATGCTACAGTAGTATGACACTACGATGAGGTACCCAGGTGGGGTAAAGCCTCGGCTTTAAGCCATGTCATAGCGGCGTAGCACCGCAAAGAAGCGCAATGCTTCATGCCATGACTCTTTATAAAGAACTCACCTATAGTGTATGGAAAGAGATATCAGGCCGTCTCTTGAGGGTAAGCTTGTAGACGCCCAAAATTATACACTGAAACCAGGCTGGCACAAGGCCTTCAATGTGCAGCCAGAAGCACAGTTGATGTCATTATGTGAGTAGGAAGAATTGCAGTTATGGTGCAGAATTCAAGGCTTAGTCCATTCTTGTATCATGCTGTTATTTAACCTATGCGGGAAGATTCAAGTCGTAGCGACATCTCTCCTAATGCATGATGGACAATCACTGTAGGGAACGCTCAACCCATATATTGAGATATGTGGGAGATTGTTGGTGTTTTTGCCTTTGGACTAGAAAAGATAGTCCCACATCGGCTACACCAAATGGTGAATATCTCAATATAATACATTGCTTGTGTTGAGGTGTGCACATGAGGTGTAGTGGGGCACAAGTTTGTGCCATGTGGAAGTATTTTTTAGAAGAAAAAAGGATTAAATCCAACAAGGATGAAAGTTAATTTTTGTTGTGCGAATGCGGACTCGGACTCGGACACGGACTCCAGGATGTCTCGTGCATGCACGGGAGTGTTCGGGGGGTAGGCGTGGACTGGCACACTTCTATGCTGATTGTGGGATGATCTAAAATATCAAACTCTATTTTTGAGTATTGGTATTTTAGTCCCACATCGGATAGGAGAAGAGGGGAAGTCTCGACTCCACTCTATAAATAGAGCCCCTTGGCCTCCTTTGAAAGATGCACCAAGAAGAGAGTTGAGGGAGTCTGTTAAGTCCAGGAAGCCCGTTCAAGTCTCAAATATTGACTTATGAGCGTTCCAGAAGTTCTCCTGAACTTGCTGGTTCCGGGGAGCTTATCCGTACTGCGGGTATAGCTTTGAGCGCCGGTGTTCTACACCCCAGCGAGATCCGTTCTTCTTCTTCCTCCCTCTTTCTGTTGCCTTCGAGAATCTGAGACTCAACTGTTGTTGATCATCTCTTGTTGCCTTCGAGAATACCGTCGCTTCTCTTTAGAAGTAATACGGTTCGGTTGCCTTCGAGAATACCGTCGCTTCTCTTTAGAAGTTATACGGTTCTGTTGCCTTCGAGAAATATTACGAAATAATCTTTTTAGATTCTTGTTCCTGACCCTTCACTCAACCCCCTTAGCATATACCCCTCTCAAGTCACCCCCAAGATACTGCTATGAACTACTCTCAAGTCAGCAGCAAGCCTGGCCTACTAGGCATTGTTGTTTGTTTTTCCATTTCTGATTTCATGTCTTCCCTGCAGGTTGCAGGCAAGGGGGACACCACCCCCTGGCTTAGCTTGGGCCATTTGGCCCTTTGACTTATGAGTTAAGGAGAGTAAGGGAGTGCAGCTAAGGTAACCCATGTATGAATATGTGATGTAGGATTATGGTTTTGTTGAAACCTGAGATGTATGCAGGAATGTATCAATACAATGTAATACATGAATGCATGAAACATGAGTATAATGTGTGCATGAATCAAATATGTATATAGTGATACATGTATGTATAAATACATGTATGTAACTTAGCCTATGTATATGTGCATATATGTATATATGGGGTATATGCATATATATTAATGTGTGTTGCCCTGTGACCTTGTGATTATGCTTGGATACTGGTCTAGCTTGGTTACCCTAGTGAGACTTGACTAGACTAGGAGTGACCTAGTTTGACTAGTGTAGTTGACTTGGGTTGACCCAGAGTTGACCAAGTCTGACTTGGACCTAGTTTGACCTAGACAGTTGAACAAGTTTGACTTAGAGTTGACTTTGACCTAGATTTACCTAGAAATCATGTAGATTGCATTGTAGATTTCTTTTACCTTATTTTAAAACATGTCATAACCAATACTGCTCTATTTAGGACTTTGTGACTCCGGTGCAGACATCTGATATTTTATTACTCTTTTCAGAGTATCAGGCGAGTACATTCTCTGATAGTTCTTTCATTTATTTGATGATTACTGTGATTCAGTTCTAGTATAGTTCTATTTGATTCTCTGTCACAACATGTATTAATAGTTTAGATTCATCTATTTGCAATACATGTACTTGATTTGTCTAACCCTATTACTCGAATCACTCACAAGACTCATCTACTCGAAACACCTATAAGTATTAAATGTAGAAATCATACAAGAATCATCATTACAAGAACGATAGCCATCGCTGCTGGGCCCGGTATGCGATGTGCCGTATTCAACAAGAATCACCAAACAAAGAATGATAGCCATCGCCGCTTGGCCGAGCGTACGATGTGTCGTATTACAAGAACGATAGACATCGCCGCTTGGCCGAGCGTGCGATGTGCCATATTACAAGAACGATAGCCATCACCGCTTGGCCGAGCGTACGATGTGCCTTACTCATTACAAGAATCATCTACAAGGATCATGTACAAGAATCTTACAAGAACCACTTCACTCAAATCATTGAGAAGAATCATCTACTAGAATCATCATGTACAAGAATCATTTACTAGACTCAATTGTATTAGACTCACATTGGATTACACTCAACTTACATTGTACAAACTGGACTTATAACATGTTACCCTAGTTCAGCTAGATTTATTTTATAGTCTTCATTGCCATCATTCTTCTCTCGTTTTAGTTACTTACTTTCCTTGTATCTTATCTGTTCTCCATACCATCACCTGTATATAACTGCCATATTCATCAATAAAACTGTCTATAACTGCTTTATAGTTCTCTGTCATTTAATTGGGATTTCTTGATGAGTTGTACTCGTTCCTGTCCTGACTGGACCAGTTGAAAATATTACAGATGACTGCCCTGAGGACGTTTGCCCTACTTGCCTTGGAGCAGGAGATGGCTTAGCTACCTATGGCCCCGACACTCAGGAGTGATCGGGAGACTAGCTAGTAGACTTGGTTTAGTTTTCATGTTTTAGAATTTGAATTGTAATAACTTGAGATACGAGTTGTATTTGAGTTGTTTGAGATAATATTATTTTAGTAGTTTTTAAATGTTGTTGTTAGTCTTTAGTTATAAACTTCTGTGTTATCTTATCGTTCTTAGACTGTGATTGAGTTTCATTATATCTATACTTGTCCTCCGTTCGGAGTTGAGATTTGACAAGTACATTATATAATTGCGTGAGTTGTTGATTAGATAGTAACCTAGGACAGCGTTCTATCGCCGACACTGCAGCGTAGGCTGGACGTACCCACTTCTCGTATCCTTACTCTAGGGTGCGGGTCGTGACACTGAGATCCCATCTTCGGTCACAACATAGCCTAGGAAATCAACTCGATCCAAGAAGAACTCACACTTCGAGAGCTTGCCATACAGCTGATCCTTCCTGAGAGTCTCCAGAACCACTCTTAAATGCTCCTCATGCTCCTCTGGGGTCTTCGAATACACCAAAATGTCATCGATGAACACCACCACGAACTTGTCCAAGTACTGGTAGAACACCTTGTTCATCAAGTTCATGAACACCGCCGGGGCGTTAGTTAACCCAAACGGCATTACCATGAACTCAAACTGGCCATACCGAGTCCTGAAAGCTGTCTTCGGAATATCCTCCTTCTTCTCTTTCACCTCATGATATCCTGACCTCAGATCAATTTTGGAAAATACCTTCGCTCCGCTCAGCTGATCAAACAGGTTATCGATCCTCGGTAGTGGGTACTTGTTCTTGATCGTGAGGCTGTTGAGTGCCCTGTAGTCGATACACATCCGTACCGACCAATCCTTCTTTGGTACAAAGAGTACTGGCGCACCCCACGGTGAAGAACTCGATCGGATGAAACCCTTGTCCTGCAACTCATCCACCTGCTTCTTCAACTCCACAAGCTCACTGTTGTTCATTCTATAGACATGCTGAGATATCGGCTCTGCATCGGGTACCAAGTCTATAGAGAACTCCACATCCCTGTCCGAAGGCAACCCTGGCCACTCCTCCGAAAACACATCCATAAACTCAGCTATCAGTGGATGTGGCACGCTCTGCTCCTCTGCTGAAGCTTCGTAGAAAACTTCGCTGCTTTACTCTAACTCCCGCCAGGTGAACTCGAACTCTGGCTCTCCTGGTATGCTGAAAAGAACTCTACCACCGCGATAATCTATACCGGCATGGTGCCTGCTCAACCAATCCATACCGAGTACAATATTGTAGTTCGGTAATGGCATTACGAGCAGACTCATATCTAATTCTTGGCCTCCCAAAACTACTCTTCGATCCTTGCAAACATCACGGACGAGGATAATACCACCCCCAATCGTGATCTTGTAAGTCCTAGGCAAAGGTTCAGAAGAAAGCTGGTGTCTAATGACAAATGATACAGACACAAAGCTATGGGAAGCACCCGAATTAAATAATACGAATGCGGAAAAAGAGTCGATAAGACATAACCTGCTATCAGATCGCCTACTGCCTCGGTATCCTCCGCTGCTATGGCGAAAGCTCGCCCCTACTGGCCTCCTCTAGTCTGCTGCTGGTGCTGAACAAACTTCTGCTGCTGAGTCGGCAATGGTCCCCTCTGCTGTTCTACTGGAGCCTTGGTTCCTGCTTCCTGTCCTTTACGCCCGAAAGCCTCAGGACACTCCCTCAAATGATGCTCCGATGAACCGCATAGTAGGCACTTGCCTAGCCTCTTCCTGCACTCACTCCACCTGTGCCCTGGCTTCTTGTAGAAGTCACAAATGGTAGCCTACTGCTGTCTCGGTGCCTGCTGACCCTGTCTCTGCTGTGCCTGCTGGAACGACCTATGCTTCTGCTGGAAAGGCCTCTGCTGATGCTGCTACTAAAAATAGGGCTTCTTGGCTGGTCCTCTACTGCCACCAGCTGTATGTGAATCACGACCTCGCTTCTGCTTCAGCTCCAGATCATCCTCTGCTGCCATGGCTCCTATCAAAATCTCCTCAAATGTAGCATTCCTGTTGCTCTTGGTTAAGGACTTGACTTCCTTAACCAAACCCTTCCTGAATCTCCTAGCCTTCGCTGTCTCGCTAAGGCCCTCCACAAATCTGTCCAGGCGGCAGAACTCTCTGGCGTACTCCTCTACTGTCTGGTTCCCCTGAACCAGGTTCTCAAACTGTGTCTCCAACGCGCCAAGTGCAGTATTGGGGAAGAACTTTTCCTTGAAAAGCTTCTTAAAAGCCTCCCAAGTTTGCCCCGTAGTACCAACCCTGGGGTCGGTCTGGTACCAAGTGCGGGCAAGGTCCTGCATTATGCTGCCCGCTGCTTCCACCTGGAGTCTAACTGGTATCTCTGCGAGACGAAAAATCTCCTCTATGTGCTCGATCCGGTCGTCTACTTAAAGGATACCCTCCGTACCCTTGAAGTTTCACGGCTTCATCTTCTGGAAATCCTGAATACCTGGAGTCCTCGGCTGGTATGGCTGAATCTGCCCTTCTTGGGGTTGGACAGTTACCTTCTCCACTGCCACCATTGCTAACTGGTGGGCATTATCAATGCCCTGCCTCATGTCCTCTGCCTAGCGTCGTTGCATCTCTATCATCTGCTGCATGAAGATGAAATATTATGCCACATCAACTGTCCCCTGGGGCGGTGGTGGTAGCATCCCCTGAACTCCTGGGGTAGTCCTCGGAACTAGTGGAGGAGCACCCCCAAAAGTTACAGACGGGCCCACCTGAGCTGGAACAAGAGGCACTGTGGTCCCTGGGTCCTGCTGAGTCGGACGAGAAGTAGCAAACCTCTCAGGGGTATCCCTAAGACCAGAGCGCTGCGATCGTGTCTCCACCATCCTGAAGACAGATCAAACAAGAAATCAATTACTGAAAAAGAAGTAAAATCATCAAAGGAGGACAGTTGTTTTCAAAAGGAGACAATTAACAGCAAGAATTTGATAAGAGTTTTCCTAACGTGATTGAGTACCTTAACTTATATCTTATATCCTACTGCAGGCTGTAATGATACTCTAGTTCGAGTACCACTACGAAATCATACTAGTTGTGATTGGACCTGCATGGGCCACCACTAAAAACGTGTCACGACCCGCACCCAGTGAATGGGCAAGAGAGAAGTACGCCCAGCCTACGTCGCAGTATCGACGGTAGAACGCTGTCCTAAGTCACAATATCTAATACAGTCTAGAATATGCTCCGAATGGAGAATAAATAATAAGTACTCAATCACAACCACTAAGATGGAAAAGAAAAAAATAAATCTCAAGAGAGTCACATATATAAATAAAAGTCTAGGTGTAAACCACCAGAACAAATCTCAAGTACAACTCATAATGTCTCAAATAAAGACAGTAAAATACTAAGTCTCAGCTAGACTATGGAAAAATCCTCAGCGACTGCTGGATCCTCCTGAGGGTCCACGTCACCAGTGTCATCTAAGCCAATAATATAATAAGTAGGACAGAACTCTTCATCATCATCTGTACAAATTTTAACATGCCCAATCAGGACAGAACGAGCACATATCTCTCACAACAGTTCATATAAGGATTGGACATATAAAGCAAGCTATAGAAAACTATACATGAAACGCTATAAAGAAAATCAACAAGAGAGAGACTATCAAGATGAGATATAAATATGATAAATAGAGTAATGTAACTATCTACGTGATTTAGAGCATTAATTGGTTATGTAAACGGGTTGGGTTGCACATGGATAAACTATGGAGTTGCACATGGATACCTACTGGGGATAATGATCACATAACCAACCACACTCTCTCTGCCCCCAATCAATACACAAGGATCAAGACAAGATATGTTATTGCACATGGATAACAACTACTTTATACATGGAGCTCATATGGTCATGAGTGTACATGAATAACATATGAGTGTACATGGATAAATATGAATACATGGAGTAATGAACACGATAAAGTACATTAACATGATATACTCGATGTATCCGAGGGGATAATATCGCATGAAAAGATCCAAAGGATACTAATCCGTGTGAACATCGTGTCAGCATTAAGTATACTAGTCTATAACAAGAGAACATATCCAAACAAGTATTGTCACTCCCCGATCCCGATATACGTAATCTTCATAAATTCTGTAGACGGTATCTGTATTTAGCATGTGCATAAATTTTGTCTATTATTTATTAATGATGGCATGTAGCCTTTTTTAGCCTTGTCATTAGTGGAATGGTTAGGGATTAGGGTTTTCTTAAACCAACCCAACCCCTATTTAATATCTCTTCCTCACTCTCTCTTTCTTCATTCACTCCTCCATTTATTTTTCTCAACTACCACTCCACAGGCAAGTACAACTTGCTCAAAAGAGGAGATTTTGTACATTTTACATTCTTGATTTTTCCTTGATATTATTTGTCTAAAATGGTCTCCTCTTCATTCTCTACAAGTTTAGTTCTTGAAGCTTTGATTTTGATGGCTAGATTTGTGTAGATCTAAGTTCCTAAAATCTAGGATTTCATAAATTTTCATAGTTTTGATCTATCGTACTTGGCTAAATTCGAAAAACTAATGGTCCTATATTGTAGGAAATTTGATTCTACACAGTTTTGACCTTTGTAAAGTTAGATTTTGAATTGTTTGGAGGAAGTTATGGCCGAAACAATATTTGGGTTTCTCCGAGGTTCGCCTATGCTGGCTCTGGCAGGGATGATGAACAGTCCCCTGTGGCCGTATAAGCCATTTATGGCCGCATAAGCCATTTATGGCCGCATAAGCTGTTTTCTGGCCGCATAAGCCATTTCGGGCCGCATAAGCTGTTTTCTGGCCGCATAAGCTATTTTTTGGCCGCATAAGCCATTTCTGGCCGCATAAGCCATTTCGGACCGCATAAGCTGTTTTCTGGCTGCATAAGCCATTTCTGGTCGTATAAGCCATTTCGGGCCGCATAAGCTGTTTTCTGGCCGCATAAGCCATTTCTGGCCGCATAAGCCATTTCGGACCGCATAAGCTGTTTTTGGCCGCATAAGCCATTTCTGGCCGCATAAGTCATTTCGAGCCGTATAAGCTATTTTCTGGCCGCATAAGCCATTTCTGGCCGCATAAGCTATTTCTGGCCGCATGAGCCTCAGCCGTCTGCCCCCATGTGTCTTAGTCCTCATTTCTGAGCTGACTACCTATGTGATGGTTGGATATTCCTATGTGTGTACTAAGGTACAATCTATGTGAGCACCGAGGTGCTATCCTAAGTGCTAAGTGTTCCTATGTGATACCTGCCAGTACTTTCAAGAGTCCAGCTTTTATATAGTAAAGGTCGGTAGCAATGACGTGGTATGTGTTGTGTGTTGCATTACACCAAGAAGGAAAAAACATACGTATAAATCATTGAGTCAGTACGGATCTCTTCTTGGGGTACTCGTACGATGTACGACATCTAAGGAAATGATCATGTGACCACGACATGTGAACTCTGAGGATAACTTAGGGATTAACTAGGCAACTAACTTAGTAGATGTATTGGGTGGAAAGAATCCCGAGATCGTGCCATACTAGCCACCCCAGGTCCCGTCCTGACGTGCCGGGTTGGCCGCCACGGATATGGTTTTGTTCGCCTATAGCGAATAGCTATATCCGACTCCTACGAGCTATGTGTTAAATATTTTAGCGCGGTAGCCCTTCGGGAGACTGGTGCATAATCAAAGTGTTATAAGTCTTATGGTTTGGCTAGCCCTGCTGGGTTGGCACGATCTGAGGATTCCTTTTAATCAGTAAAACGGGGATAACTCTGCCAAATATAGAAAGCCGCAGGAATGAATGGCCGCTTGAAAAACGACTTGACTGTGCTTGGGCCTTCCGCTAGTAGCCGAGGGACACGAACTGTCATGGTGCGTGGTCCAACCCATGTCCTGGTTTGGTTGTTGGGTTGGTCTATCGTGCTAGGACAGGCTGTGGACCGAGGTTACGACCGGAAGCTTACTATTATTATTTTATGACTGGGTTTTATCTTACTCTTTTGTGCTCCCTTGTGGTACTTGCTATTTCGGGGCTGACCCGGCTGGTTTTGTTTGGCCAGATCGCGTAGCAGAGCCTGAGGATCCGACTTTCTTCCCTGACGTTAATGGTGCATACTAGGAGCATGACTGGCGGGGGACTCGAGTGGGTTTCTTCTCCACCACTCTTGTATCTTTATTTATGTCCTGGCGTTTAGCCACCGGCACCTATTTAGCCGGCTAATCTAGACATTTTGTCTTTTGCACAATTGTAATTAAATCAGACTACAGCTGAATACAATTATGTATCTTTGACTCTCTGGGCTAGCTACCTTATAAAGCTAGAACTCCATGACCATTTTGATGAAGCGTCAGGGACACCTTACTGCTTTATCTTATATATTCATTAATTGATGTTTTCTTGCTTTGAATGATTGAGATGTAGATGTTCTGTGTGACTATAGGTGACTTGAACGTAGCATACACCCCCTTGTCTCTTGACAGCCACGATCGTCGTATGACGTTTGAATACCTCATATGGAGTAGCTGGCCTAGTCCGTTTCCGTATTTTGGTACTGGGGCGTGACAAGTTTTTATTGGTAGCCCATGCAGGTCAAACTTTTCAGACTTGTGGGGTGTTACTATTATAGGAGTCTCAATCAAAACTTGTTCCCTTTGAATCTCTTGATTCGATTTCTCTTTTCTCACCTTGATTGATCCTCTGAATTGTATCCTCGAATCTTCCTCGTCCTGACAATTAATATCATGTACTTTTCTATATAGGGGTGCTTCTTTCTCAGTAGCTGGCGAGGCCAACATGGAGGAACAACCAGTAGAGCATGGCTCGACAGGGCAGCAACCGGAAGGAGTGCAATCTCCTGATCAGATCCGAGTGGAAATAATATCAGAGCCAGTGGAACCGCAGGTTCTGGAAACTCCTGCACCTCCAGCGGTGCCAGCAGCGACGCCCGTACCTGATGCTGCAGCACTCCTGGAGGTCATCCGAGGATTCTTGGCTACTCAGCAGCAACATGTGGCAGCCCATCAGCAACAGCAGACCCGACAACAGGAACAGAATGTACTACTGAATTAGGGGTTGCAATTGGCCCTTAAGAGGAGTGTAAGGAATGATTCAGGAGCATCGGGGAGGTTTTGTCGACTTAACCCGAGATATTTTGACAGCACGGAGGACGCCATCACGGCGGATGCTTGGCTTCAGGATACTGAGGCCATATTGACTGCAGCTAAGGTTCCAGCAGAAGAGAAGGTTGACCAGGTCAGACTGATACTTCAGGATCTCGCCCGCGATTGGTGGGCATCAGAAGTGGTTGGACTAAGGCACCCTGTTCCCTGGGATAGCTTCCGTACCAGATTCAAGGCTAAGTACTTTGGCGTGGTAGCACGGTATGAGCTACAACAGAGGTTTATCAGTCTCAAGCAGGCTGGGAAGACGGTGGATGGATATACAGCAGAGTTCTGCAGACTGAGTCGGTTTGCACCGACGATGGTAGCTACAGAGCCAGAGAAGGCAATGAGGTTCCAACAGGGACTTCATTTGGAAATTCTACAGCTTGTAGAGGGGCACGACTATCAGACTTTTGATGCCATTTTAACGGCAGCCCGGAGGCATGAACTCACCCAACAAAGACTGGTGACAAGACATGGGGGCCAGAAGAGGACTCATTTTCAGAGCAGGAGCGGAGGAGCAGTACAGCGAACATCGGCGCCAGCGTCCGGCATCCGTATTCATGAGTCAGGAGCACCGCAGAGGACGGCAGTATCTGAGATATCAGCACCAGTTCGACATCAGCAGCCGAGGAACCAGCAGCAGCGCCAGGGGGCGCCTATTGGATATACTTACTGTGGTAAGGGAGGGCACACTAGGGATGTGTGTCATTCAGCTAATGGGTTATTTATGAGGTGTGGCAGTCCAGACCACCGGATTACCAATTGTCCTATGATACAGAGGCCAGGAGGGCCAGTTCAACAGTTTTCGACATTGCCAACTCTAGGGGCAGCACCGAGCAGAGGGCCGGTATTGGCCGTAAGGCCGCTAGCCCAGCGTCTACCCACGCAGGCTCAGATGTACCGCCAAGCACAGAACCAGGAAGACCCGCAGAGGCCGCAGCGACAGCATGGTCGAGGAAGGCAGCAAGAGGGAGCTCAGTAAGGCCAGGGCCAGGCCTTCACCTTATCACTGGAGGATGCGCTAGCTTCAGGCGACGTGGTTGCAGGTAATATTTATGTTACCTCTTTTCCTGCAGTAGCATTGTTTGATTTGGGGGCTACCCACTCTTTTATATCTGCACGATTTACGATACATATTGGATTAAAATTCGAGGCATTGCCAGAGAGGATGAATATACTCACTGGTAATGGGCTCGTAGGAGTTAGCAGAGTATGCTTAGCGTGTCCAGTAATAGTGAGTGGGCGATTATTGCTCGCATCTTTGATTGAGTTCCCCATGGGCAACTTTGACGTTGTCCTAGGCATGGACTGGTTGAGAGACAGTCATGCGACGATAGACTGTCGGGGAGGTAGGGTAGTATTTAATGTACCTGACGTAGAGGAGTTTGTATTTGTTCGATCATTGGAGGATCGACCCAAGGGCATCGTTGCAGAAGCATTGTCAGAGCAGGAGCAGATTCCTAGAGTAGCCAGAGAGTTTGTCGATGTATTTCCAGATGAGCTTTCAGGTTTGCCACCAGTCAGAGATATAGAGTTTTGCATTGAGCTGAATCCTGGGACAGAGCCTAAGGTCGATAGAGTTTACAGGATGTCGCAGTCAGAGTTGGACAAGTTGTACCAGTATGAAGAAGAATTAAAGGCGAAGCAGTTTATCAGAGACAGTAATTCCACCTGGGCAGTACCGGTGATTTTGGTACCTAAGAAGGATGGATCGACGCGGATGTGCATTGATTACCGACAGTTGAATGCAGTAACTGTGAAAAACAAATATCCGTTACCAAGAATTGATGACTTATTTGATCAATTGAGTAAGGCTTGCATCTTCTCTAAGATTGATCTTCGATCTGGATATTACCAAGTGAGGGTCCGGGAGCAGGACATACCCAAGACAGCCTTTAGATCACGGTATGGGCATTATGAGTTTCTGGTGATGCCATTTGGACTGACCAATGCCCTAGCAGTATTCATGGATTTGATGAATCGCATCTTTCTGCCCTATTTAGATAAGTTTGTAGTAGTGTTTATAGATGGCATCCTTGTCTATTCCAGTAGTGAGGAGGAACATGAGAAACACCTTTGGATAGTTTTGCAGACCTTGAAGGAGCATCAACTTTATGCGAAACTTAGTAAATATGAGTTCTGGTTGGATCATATTTCGTTCCTGGGATACATTATTTCTGGAGCATGAGTGTCAGTAGATCCGAAGAAGGTTGAGGCAGTGGAGAATTGGCCAGTTCCGAAGACGGTAGTGGATGTGCATAGTTTTTTAGGATTGGCAGGTTACTACAGGAGATTCGTGGCAGACTTTGCCAGGATTTTGGCACCCTTGACGCGTTTGACGCGTAAGGGCGTAGAGTTTGTTTGGTCGGCAGAGTGTCAGACATCATTTGAAGAGTTGAAGAAGAGATTAATCTCAGCCCCGATCTTGACACTTCCAGTAGGATCGGGAGGGTTTACAGTGTATTGTGACGCATCCGGGAAGGGGCTTGGATGTGTATTGATACAGCATGGTAAGGTGATAGCATATGCATCTCGACAGCTTCGAGATCATGAGAAGAACTATCCAACTCATGACCTGGAATTAGCAGTAGTAGTGTTCTCGCTTAAGTTATGGAGGCACTACTTATATGGGGATCGAGTGGAGATTTACACTGATTATAAGAGTTTAAAGTATGTGTTTACCCAGAGGGACCTGAACATGAGACAGAGAAGATGGTTGGAATTGCTGAAAGACTTTGATATAAATCTTCAGTATCACCCAGGCAAGGCGAATGTGGTAGCAGATGCCTTGAGCAGGAGAGGTGGTGCATTCATTCTAACCACGCAGAGGCATATTTTAGAAGATCTTCAGGAAATAGGAATTGAAGTGATCTTGTCGCAAGATACGGGAGTTATGGCCAGTTTGCAGATTCAGTCCACTTTTGTAAAGAGGATCAGAGCAGCTCATGCAGAGGATCTGCGAATCCAGAAGCTTCGATCGGAGTGTGAGTCAGGTCTCAGGAAGGAGTTAGTAATCCATGAGGATGGTACACTTAGGTTCGGAAACCGTCTTTGTGTACCAGGTGGAGATCTTTGACATGAAGTTATGTCAGAAGCTCATAGTTCCCCTTATTCCATTCATTCCGGAGGCACAAAGATGTATCAGGATATGAAACAGCACTTTTGGTGGAATGGCATGAAGAGGGAGATAGCGAGATTCGTATCCCGATGTCTAGTGTGTCAGCAAGTGAAGGCAGAGCAGCAGAGGCTAGCAGGATTGTTACAGCTGCTTCCCATTCCGGAGTGGAAGTGGAAGCACATCACGATGGACTTTGTGACAGGTTTACCTAGATCTCCGACCGGCCAAAATACAGTTTGGGTAATCGTGGATCGGCTCACGAAGGTTGCATATTTCCTTCCTTTCTGAGTAGGGCAGTCTACTGAGCAGCTGGCAGAAATGTATATGAAACAGATTGTGAGGCAGCATGGTATTCCAGTCAGCATAGTATCAGATTGAGACACACGATTCACCTCTCACTTTTGGCGAAGTCTGTACCAAAGCCTGGGCACCAAGTTGAGGTTCAGCATAGCTTATGATCCGCAGACGGACGGACAATCGGAGAGAACCATTCAGACCTTGGAAGATATGCTACGGGCTTGTACCTTAGACTTTGGCGGAACTTGGGAAGATCATCTTCATTTAGTAGAGTTCGCTTACAATAATAGTTATCAGGCAAGTATACAGATGGCGCCGTTTGAAGCATTATATGGAAGGAAGTGCAGGTCCCCTTTGGCATGGGACGATGTGGGCGAACAAAAATTGTTGGGACCAGAGATGATCACGCAGACCGTGGAAACAGTCAAGTTGATCAGAGAGCGGCTTCGAGTCGCGCAAGATAGACACCGCCACTGGGCAGATCAGTATCGAAGATCTCTAGAGTTTGGTGTCGGTGACCAAGTGTTTCTGCAGATTTTGCCGACTCGGGGTGTCATTAGATTTGGAACTCGAGGAAAGCTTAGTTCGAGATTCGTTGGTCCTTTTGAGGTTCTCGCTCGGTTAGGCGATGTTGCTTATCGGCTTATCCTTCCTCCTCGCTATCTGGCGTACATGATGTATTTCATGTATCTCAGTTACGTGGATACGTCCCAGATCCGAGTCATGTCCTCGACCATTCGAAGTTAGTCGTTGGTGCCGACCTAACCTACGAGGAACAACCCGTTGTAGGCCTTAAAAATGAAAAGTCACGCTGAGTTGATCAAGACAGAGTCTAAAAAGTCACGCTTAGTTGATCAGGACAATATTTAAAAATCACGCTAGAGACAGCTCATCATGTGTCAGAAGTGTCATTATGACTGACAGTACGACAGTCGAAGAATGTCTCCTCGTATGCCACGTATGCACGGAACTCGAGAGATCACAGCCGACTATTGTGTGATTTTTGAAATCTTCTTCAGCAAGACTCAGCCTTCACCAAGTTGGCGTACCAAAAGAGCTTATTGTCATTTAATGTGACTGACAAAGCAATCACTGTCAGAGATTTTGTGTCAGACGAGGCATGTCGAATCAAGACAGCTGGCAGTCCTGGCTCAAGTCTGCGTGTATTTTGAACTTCTATGTTCCTTCCTCAAGTCTGCGTGTATTTTGAGCTTTCTGTCTCAAGTTTGCGTGGATTCTGAAGCTTTCTGTCCTAAGTCTGCGTGGATTTTGAAGCTTTCTGCCCCAAGTCTGCGTGGATTCTGAAGCTTTTTGCCCCAAGTCTGTGCGGATTCTGAAGCTTCTTGCCCCAAGTCTGCGTGGATTTTGAAGCTTTCTGACCCAAGTCTGCGTGGATTTCGTCTTCAACAAGTCTGCGTGGATTTCATCAAATTGGAGTACGTGGCAGCCATGCCACTGATCTCTCATCCGCGTGTCCTGTAACTTGCACACGACTCATGCATGATTGCCATGTGTCCAACAGTTACAGGCCACGTCCAGTAACTGCTCATAACCTTGTGTATGTTAAATCCTGCGTGATTTTCAACTAGGCACAGGCTGTGAAGACAGTTATCTTTTCAGTTATTTTTTGACTCTATAAATAGAGTTCTTTTTCTCATTCATTGTACAGATACATAGTTATCTAAATTACTGTCAAAATTTTGAGAGTTTTTCTTCTTCGCATCGTCCAAGGGATAAAGCGATCGTCTTCTAGATCGGATTCCTACAGTTGTAATTTTTCCAGAAACACAATAAATAAAGTAAATTTATTTATGGAAAACAAATTGGCGACTCTGCTGGGGAAAACCATCTTCTCTTCTGAGATGGCAACAACTCAATGCGACACTTTCTCAGTCGGCTCGACGAAGAAGGTGATATCGATCCAATTCGATCAACTCGCCTATGAAGAAATGCAGCGGGCTAAGGGTGGCAAGCCCCCTTCAGCCTCCATCACTACTGCCAAGTCGAAGGGACGATTTGTCTACGTCCCTAAGAATCTGTTGGCAACCAAGGGTGAAGTTTTTGCCACAGTGTCTACTCCTAACACTGGCAAGGACTCTACTACAAGCACGCACACTCTTATGTGCTCGAAGACGACAGTAATCAGAAGTCACGCTGACAGTACTGACTCCTTAGTCAAGCCTGTTCCAGCGTGCAATCTCAAAGTCAAAAGTCACGCTAGTAGCACTGACTCCTTAGTCAAGCCTGTTCCAGCGTGTAATCTCAATCCCAATAGTCACGCTGGCAGCATTGACTCCTTAGTCAAGCATGTTCCAGCGTGTAATCTCAATCCCAATAGTCACGCTGGCAGCACTGGTTCCTTAGCCAAATCTGTCCCAGCGGGTCTTTCTAAATTCAAGAGTCACGCTAACAATACTGGCTCCTTAGCCAAAACTGTTCCAGCGTGTATTTCCAAGTCAATTCCTTATGACTCAGTGTGCGTACCAAAATCTGGCTCTTTAGCCAAGACTTTATATACTGACAATACTGGCTCCTTAGCCAAATTGTCACCAGCATACTCAAAGAAGAATAGCTCTTTAGCTATCTCTTCTTCTTTGCCAAGTTCTACTAGAACTGGGGGTGGTCTTGCTAGAACTCCTCCACACAAAGTCCCTTCGAAAAGAAATAACTCCTTAGTTGTTTCTTCTGCTCCTGCAGTCTTTACTTCAGGAACAGCTTTGACTGACAATTTTGTTAGTCAAAGAAAAGGAGATGGTCTTTTGACTACTCTTCCTTCTGGACATTCTATGTCTCAAAACTTGAATAGGTCGAAAAAGAAACATTCCTTAATGTCTTCTTCTGCGACTTCTTCGAATTGGGCACAGAATTTGTCTATAAAAGAGGGTCTGTTACCAACTCCTAATCAAGGGGGTGGTTCAACTCTTCCTTCTCTGCAAATATCCAGATCAATGGAAGGAAAACTCCAAGTTTCAAAAACCAATGTGTTACCTCCAACTGATCTAAGAGCAAAACTTAATCAAATCCGTTTGGGAAGTACTTCTGGTGTCAAAAAACCACACCAATCGGATATGAAAATAAAAGATCCAGATGCAGAGTATGCTAGAAATTACGTGGCTCAGATTAATCACTCTCTATATAATCAAGAGCCATCAAGACCCAAGAACCGGAAATATATTCCTAAAAATGCACAAAGAATGTTCTCTGATGTACCTCAATCTTCACAGACAGATCTACGAGAACACCTTCAACAGAAGAGAAGGAATAATTCTGTGTCAATGGATCATACTGAATGTGACTTCCAGCCAAGAGTCATCATTCAATGCAGATGTCAATCAATGGATCAGGACCATGTTGATCATGACTGTGACTTTCAACCGAGAGTCATAATGCAATGCAGATGTCAAACTAAACGACAATCTGTCTTCAATCGGATTCAGTGTGAACTCATGCCTGATGAAGATGAACCTCTGTTTGCTTCTGTCAACATGACCTCTATGGATACTGAGGGTAAAACTGATAGTCCAGATAGAGTATACAGAGGCACCAGAGCAAGAGTCCTAGCTTCTAGTCAAAGGACTTTGATTTCTGAAGATGATTCTGAATTTCTTGGAGAATCTAACTTCCCACCTCTTCCTACTGGGGGTATTTCTCCTACAAATGACTTTGATACACAAAGTAATGATTCAGAACAAACAACATCCACCAGTTCATCAATAATCCCTCGTACAGTCATGACTTATATGGTCGATAGGAATACTGATGAACCTTCTTCTTCTTTGACTCCTCAAGAACAAAGAATTGCTTCTTTGGAACAGCAAATAAAGTCTATGGCTGACACTATGAAGTCGATGTATGAACTCATGGCAACCCAGATGCAAAATCGACAGACTGTACCAGATGCCATACCAATTGACACTGGTGTAAGTCCAGTACATGTTCCTCCAGCAGCACAATCCAATACTCCTGGGCAAGTTCAACCAAATCCTAGTCTCTCCGGAGCTGGGGGTAGTGCTTATAATGCTGTTCCTCCTCCCAACTATTCTCTGCAAGCTACAACTCCACAATCCTCCGGAGTTGTTACTGAAGAATTGAGAAATCTCAAAACTCAATTTGAGGCATTCAAACAGAAGGACGGTTTACAAAGGTTAGACATCAAGCAACCTTATTCGATAGAATGGAAGCAAGTATCGTATCCTCCTAAATACAAGCCTCCTACTATCTCATTCCATGATGGAACCACTTCTCCGAGTCAATTTATTAATCACTTTGAAGTGATGACTGACCAACTGCAGCCAAGTGACGCCCTCCTTACTCGGTGTTTATCGGATGTCTCAAAGGAACGGCTTATGAATGGTACAGAAGTCTCCCGGATGGGTGTATTACCTCATTTGCCGGTTCCAAGCAAATGTTTCTTGAACGATTCTATGAAGGGCTCAATGACATGACTATGTCTGCTCTTATAAGAATCAAGCAAAAAAATAATGAAACTACAGAGGATTTCATTGAACGGTTTCGAAGAGAAGCTCTGAAGATGCCTCTTGGAACTCCTAATGCTGTCACCATCGACACATGTAAATCAAATTTGTTGTCCATCATCAGCATGTGGACAGGATCTACTCAATTTCAAGATTGGCCTTCCTTCATTGTTAGTGCCAAAGCCGCAGAAATTAGTGCTGAAACTTTCAAAGGCTTAGGAGTGCAAATGACTCCCAAAGAAACAGGTCAAGGTACTAACAATAATGCTAAATCCAATAATCGTAAGGGAAAAGAAACCCTTGAAGTTAATCTTCAGAGTAAAGATGCATCGACTGTTCAAACTCCTCCTGCCTCTACAACTCAACAACCAAGAGCACCTCGTCCCAAAGAAGAATACTCTTTGATGACGATGATGTCCTTGGTATCTTTGAATGTCTGCTGAAAGGTAATAAAATACAATTACCTGATATCAAGAAACCTGATGAAGCTGGTAAGACGGATCATCCTAAATACTGTCCATACCACAGAATGTTAGGTCACACAATTCGTACATGTTATGTACTGAAAGGAAAGATCCAAGAAATGATTAAATCTGGAGCTATCTCTCTTACTCCGAAAGAGAAGACCGTCACCTCCAACGTCGTCTCTATGCAATTCGGAGATTTCCCTCCTCAACTCCTTGAAAGCGGGATTGTTCCTATTCCCAAGGCAACTCTTGAAATAGTGAATATTCCTCCTCCACAGTCTGAAGGATTAGTACCAATCACCATGAAAACAGGAGAAATCATGTGGATTCATCCTGATCTAGTGGCAGATTTTGAATCTCCTCCTCTTCAAAGACTACTTCTCGAAAGTCTAAGAAGGCTGGAAAGATTAAGTCATGTCATATGACTTCTCTTGGATCTACTCCTGACACAGAGCCGAAAGACAAGGAAGAAGCACTTGCTGGTGCTACTCGAACAGAGAAACCTTATCTAAAGGATTATTCCAAGAATCCTGAGGATACTCCTGATATCCCTCCTGCTGACAAAGATGTTTCTAATGTTCCTCTTGAAGAAGAATCATCCACTGCACCTATTCCTTCCACTGCACCGATTGAACCTGCTCCTTCCAAGCCCACAGCTCTTGAGAAAGGCAAACAACAGGCTCGGTTTGATAAACCAATCAAGAAGTCCCCTCCTCTTGGACTTCAGAAGCCTTATAACTTCGACATTCTAGCTCAACTTGCTAATACTCCAGCTCGAATGTCACTCTTTGAACTTCTACGTCTTTCCAAAGAGACTCGGGAGACGTTAAGTGAGGCACTTCTACAAGCTGATTCTTGTCTTGCACAATTAAAGAAGCCAGGTGAAGAACCTGTCACTTGCTTACATTGCAACAGTGTATTGGAGATTATTCCAAATATCACCTTTACACAAGATGACATGCTACTGGAGGATAATCGACATGATCAGCCTCTCTACTACACCGGTTATATCGATACGATAAAGATAGATCGTATCCTCATTGATCCAGGGTCTGCTATAAGCATAATGCCAAAGAGTTTGTTGGATGAACTAAAAGTTCCTCTTCACAAGCTTTCCAAGACAGTTACTACTATCCTGGGATTCAATCAAAGCCGAAGCGAGCCTTTGGGAAAGATTCATCTCAAACTTCAGATAGGTGATTTCAGATCCAAAGTCACTTTCTATGTGATTGAGATCGTGGGATCTTACAATCTTCTTCTGGGGAGGCCCTTTCTTCATGAAAATAATGTGGTGCCTTCTACTCTTCATCAGTGTTTTAAATACATTGACAGCAATGGAAGAGTTCAAAAGGAAGTTGCTGATATAAATCCCTTCCATGGGGTTGAAGCTTATTTCAATGATTCCCGGATGTACAAAGAAGAATATACAAGGGTGATACAAGCTATGGAGAAAGAAGATTCACAAAGTGAGACTTTAATAATCCCTGTTAAAGGTCGAACTACTCAGCAACAATCTCCCAAGTCCTCTGGAGAGGGTTCTTTCATTATTCCAGTAAGTGGACGGATCTCTCCATTACCTCCGTCGTCTACTCAAGATACACTGATCATTCCTGTCAGTGGACGTACTACAGTTCCTGTATCTTCACATATGAAACAGGATACGCTGGTAATCCCTGTTGGAGGGCGGACTACTCTTCCATCTCAGGCTTCTAGGGAGCTCACCTCTTCTGAGCCATTTGTTATCGATCTTAATCGAAACAAAACTTCTTCTCGTTCTTCTTCTCCCCCTTTAGTCATTGATTTGACTAAGATTTCTAAGGCTCAGCCTTCTCCCAATGTAAATATTGCTACTTTTAAATTTAATGAAAAGTCTCCATCTTTGCAGCATATTGATGTGTGTAATCATGTTCATAGTTATTTACATTTGTTAGATGACTTGAGAACAATTACCATAGGAGTTGTACAGACTTTCCATACAAATGTATCTCTAGAATTAGTACAAACTTCATACTTTCTAGTTTCCAGTAGAAAGCCAGGAGACATTCCAATAGTCTTTTACAAAGGGCCCCAAAATCCTTCTAATCCTGAAGATGATGATAAAAACGATGATACTGGAAGATTACAACTACGTCGTTATAGTCAACAATCTAAAGATATCATTAAAAATATGGGCTATGACTTCAGAACTGGCCTCAATAGTGGAAAAGGAAGAAAAATGCCTGTCCGAATTCCTCCTCTGAAATATGGGAGAACAAAATACGGATTGGGTTACATTGCTCCTACTCCTTTTATCAATATTGTTCATGAAGATCCCGAATCTGACGAAGATAAGAGATCTGATTCTTCTAGTACTACCTCTTGGGATTCTGATACAAGTATCGGTGATTTCTACTGCAACATTCTGTCTTCCAACATGATCTCCATTGACAGTTCTGAAGAAAGTGATGAAGACGAAGACGAGTTTGAAATCTCACCTGAATCAGAACAATGGGCCCAAAGGTTAGATAATCAATAGGAGTTCCGATTCGAGCAAAAAGAACCTCCGACTGAAGACAAACTTGTTCAAATAGATGTTGGCGAAGAGGGATCCCCCAAACCAATATTCATCAGTGAAAGTCTTTCGGAAACTGATAAGCAAGACATGATCAAACTTATTCGTGAATACATCGATGTCTTTGCTTGGAGTTATGAAGATATGCCAGGACTTAATCCACAAATTGCAACTCATAAACTCAATATCATGCCGAATGCTAAGCCGGTCAAACAACAACAACGACAATTTCGTCCAGACATCATGGATGCAATTGAAGCTGAAGTCAATAAACTCATGGCCTCTGGGTTTATTAGAGAGGAACAACATCCCGATTGGGTAGCTAATATAGTTTCTGTTCTTGAAAAGACTGGCAAGATCAGAGTATGCATAGACTTCCGCGATCTCAATGCGGCATGTCCTAAAGACGAATTCCCTCTACCAATCACTGATGTCATGATCGATAATACCTATGGGTTTGAACGTATGTCATTCATGGACGAGTATTCTGGGTACAATCAGATTAAAATGTTTCCAGACGACGAGAAACACACTTCTTTCAGAACGCCGATCGGTACATACTGTTATACAGTTATGCCATTCGGTCTCAAGAATACAGGAGCAACTTATCAACGAGCCATGAGTACTATATTCCGCGAACATTTGCAAAAAATAATCGAATGCTACGTTGATGATATTGTAGTCAAAAGTCAAAAAAAAGACGATCATATCCAAGATTTGAAGACTATATTTGATCTAATGCGTAAGCATCAATTAAAGATGAACCCTACTAAGTCCTTCTTAGGCGTCTCTAGTGGTAAATTTCTCGGCTTCGTCATTACCTCTAAAGGTATACACGTAGATCCCGAGAAGATCAAAGCCATCCAAGAGATACGTCCTCCACGCACCTTAAAAGAGCTACGAGGATTTCAAAGAAGGATCGCTTATATCAAGAGATTCATCTCTAATCTTTCAGGACGCTGCAGACCATTCAATAAACTTATAAAGAAAGGTGTTTCTTTTGTCTGGAATGATGAATGTCAGAAAGCATTCGATGATATAAAACAATATCTGATGAGCCCTCCAGTATTGGTACCTCCCGTCTCAGGAATACCGTTCCTCCTATATACCCGAGCAATGAGTCATTCATTGGGGGCATTGCTCGCTCAAAAGAATAAAAATGGTCATGAACAAGCCATTTACTATCTCAGTCGTACTATGACCGGAGCTGAACCTCGATATTCACCGATCGAAAAAGAATGTCTAGCCCTGATGTTCGCTGTCCAAAAGACACGACACTATATCATTGGCCAGACTATTCATGTCATTTCCAGGATCAATCCTATACGGGTCATGATGAAGAAACCTAGTGTTTTGAATTCTCGATTGGCTAATTGGGGAATCTTACTTGCTCAGTATGATATGTACTATATTCTTCAGAAATCGGTCAAAAGACAAGCTTTATCTGATTTTCTGGCTGCTCATTCAATTCCAGAAAATTTAAAACTCTATGATGAAATCCTAGATGAAGTCCTAGATTCAAACCAAATTGCTGAAGACGATCCTACTTGGCGTCTATTCTTTGACGGAGCTTCAAGAATAGGTCCTAATGGTGATATTATTGCTGGAGTTGGAATTGTTCTTGTGTCGCCAGAAGGTCTTGCTATCCAAAGAGCTTATTCTCTCGATCAACCATGTTCCAACAATGTAGCTGAGTACAATGCACTGTTTATTGGTCTTCAACTCGCTAAACATCTGAATATTCAACATTTGGAAGCGTATGGAGATTCTAAACTCATTGTCAATCAGATAAAGGGTACTTATGAAGTTCGTCACCAAGATCTGGTTCCTTATCATAGATCGGCTATATCT
The DNA here is from genome assembly GCA_029216955.1 of Iris pallida. Taxonomy (NCBI): domain Eukaryota; kingdom Viridiplantae; phylum Streptophyta; class Magnoliopsida; order Asparagales; family Iridaceae; genus Iris; species Iris pallida. The sequence goes on from JANAVB010002795.1 coordinate 6,965,472, forward strand.
ATAGCTTCTTTATTTGAAGGGTTCTTCATTGAGCATGTTAGGCGCACAGAAGCTGATGCTCTTGCTAATCTTGCGGCGGTGTTGGCTATTCCCATCAGACGTCAACAAATGATTGTTGTCTGTAATCGAGAATTATTTCATCTCGAAAACAATCTAACTCTAGGACTTCCAGTTGACATTAAAGAATCAACATCTCATGATGTCAATGCAACAAGAGGATTTGGATTAAGTCGTAAATTATTATCATCTTCATCTGATTCTAGCATGGAATTCATCTTCAGTAATACAGCTGAGACTCAGAATATGGATAAAGATTGGAGACTTCCTTTCTTAGATTTCGTATTGTATGATATTCTTCCAGATAATCCGAGTGAGGCAGCATCTATCAGACGACGATCACTCAGATTCTATTACAATCATACAACAAAAACCTTATATCGTCGAGCGTATGATGGTTTACTTCTTCGATGTATTGCCGGTGATGAGGCTCAACAAATTATTCGCGAAGCACATGATGGAATTTGTGGAGCACATCAGCCTGGACCAAAACTTCAGGACCGTATTCGACGTATGGATTATTATTGGCCCACTATGGTATCAGATGCCATCGAATATGCAAGGAAGTGTAAAGCTTGCCAAATCTATACGGATTTTATTCATCAACCCTCTGAATTTCTACATCCGACGGCAGCATCATGGCCCTTCGAAGCTTGGGGCATGGATATTATTGGTCCGATTAATCCGCCGTCATCAAAAGGTCATCGGTTTATTCTCGCAATAACCGATTATTTCTCCAAATGGGCCGAAGCCATTCCTTTATCCGAAGTCAAAACTTCCAATGTCATCAATTTTATCAAGCATCATGTCATCTACAGATTTGGTGTTCCTCGACGCATTATTCATGATAATGGACCTCAATTCGTCAGCCAGAAATTTACTCGATTCTGTGACGATCATCGGATCAACAATATGGCCTCTACAGCATACAATCCGGCAGCTAACGGATTAGCAGAAGCTTTCAACAAGACCATCATCAAACTCCTAAAGAAGTTTGTCTCTATTAACAAACGCAATTGGAGTGAGAAACTCGGTAAATGTTTGTGGGCTTACCGTACTACAGTTCGTAATGCTACTAAATGTACACCTTTCTCTCTGGTGTATGGATGCGAAGCTGTTCTTCCATTAGAGATTCAAATTCCTTCCTTAAGGATAGCAATCGCTAATGAACTTACTACTGAGAATAATGATCGTCTTCGACTTCAGGAATTAGAAGCTCTGGATGAAAAGCGATTATCTGCTCAACAGAATATCGAATTCTATCAAGCTAGAATTTCAAGAGCTTTTAACAAGAAAGTTAGAGTTCGAGCATATCAAAAAAGAGAACTTGTTCTAACAGTCAGACGTCCTATGACTATGACCCATATGAGCAAAGGCAAATTCGACGCAAAGTGGGAAGGACCTTATGTTGTGAGCAGAGTTTTCTCAAATGGAGCTTATCAACTCTCAGAACTGGATGGTCGAAAAGTTATGATGCCTATTAATGGCAAATTTCTTAAAAAGTATTATATATAAATGTAAATACTTGTAAATTATCAGACAAGTTCATGTTTATAAATAAAACTTTATTTTATTTAATCATGAATGATAGTACATGATTTTAAAGAAGATCACTATCATCCTTCTCTACATTCGGATGCGGACCACTACCGTCCTTCTCGAAAATGCGATCAGCAAAAGAGTTAAGAACTTCTTTGCTGGAGCCCACGAGAAACTTACAAGCAGCCATCCTCATGGCTTTCTCTTCTTCAGTCCTTCCTGGATCAAGCAGAAAATCCAGAATGTCTCGTGGTGGCTTGGGTGCAGACGAACCTTCGCCTACATCTACTTCCTTCAGCTGAACTGGATCGGCAGGACGTTCTTCAGTGCCCTTCGGAACCTTCGGGACGATTTCAGCCTTCTTGGATGCTTCTTCAGACGATATTTTTATGATTGAAGGGTAGAAGTGTTCGTTCTTGACAGATTTTTGCTATATTTATAGGCAAAAATTCCTCAAATAATGAAGCGACACATTCATCCGACGGTTCGCCCGTTCATTAATGCTTGACGGTTCATCCGTTCATTTATCACATTCATCCAACGGTTCGCCCGTTCGTTATAATTTGACGGTTAACTCGTTCGTTCATCATCATCTGACGGTTCATCCGTTCATTATTATCCAAAAATAATGAAAAAATGAATTTGAAGATATTTTTATGTCTGAATTCTATTTTTTCCAATTAGTATTAAACTAATATCATCTGATAGAATTACAAAGTTCGTTTGTATATTCTATTCTATTAAAACGTGTCATGTATTATCTACCTCTGAACATGTTTTCTATGAATAGATCATTATCAAAACAGCAAAACCAAAAATCAGATCAAGAATTCTCATTTGTTTTCATATGGAATACAAGTGACAATGAAAAAGATTCATTTATTAGGAGTTATCAACTCCCTGATACGTTCAAGAACAGTATTCAGTTTCTTTTTATGAGCTTTTTGAACTCTTTCAGCTGCTTCAACTATGACATTTTGCTCATCAAAAATAATGATAGCAGATTGGATGCGGTTAACTTCTTCAATCTGTTCCGCCTGCATCTGCTCTCGCTCCTTTTGAAGAGTGTCACAACATTCGGCTTCAGAAATATAAGCAGCAACGACCTCAGCTTGCTCTATTTCTATAACAGCAATTCTCTCTTGGAGACGAGCCAACTCCTCTTTCAATTTCTTCAGCTCTTCAGCTTTGGATGCTTTGTCTTTCTCCAGAAGCTCTACTCTCTGACGAGTAGCTAATATTTCTTCACCTTTTTCTACTAATTTCTCAGAAGAAGAGGCAAGAAATGCTTCTAATGTAGCTTGTTGGGACTGGGCTTCATGCTCCAATTGACTGATTTCAGCCGCAGTTAAAGAATCAATGTCTTCCTTCTTAGTCTCCCAGTATTTTCGGATAGTTATTTCCAACTCATCCAGGAGATGTTCGAAGAAGATGCACTGAGACTCGCAACCAGCATGTCGCAACGCCATGAGCGGGAACTTGACCATAGTTCGAAGGTCAGAAAAGGGCATAGCTTCATCCTTCAAGAAACGTCTGGTGTATGTATCTAGATATGAGTAAATGATCTCTGAATACATCCCCAAAGTTCTTGCTAGCCCAGTCTCAAATCTAGGAGTCGCTGTCATCATGGAAGAAGAAGCCTGAATGTTCTCTATCCTGGGAACAGAAGTGTGTGCGACTGGAGAAGTTGGCAAGTGTTAACTCCCTTCATCAGCATCAGCCTGGATAAGCGGAGCATGAGTTGAACTCATTGCTGCAGTAGTTCCTACAGTCAAAGAAAAAATAATATATATCATTATATAAAGAAAAATAAACAGCAGAAATAGAGTTTGAAATAAAATTCTACCAGGTTGAGGTTCATATTCGATATGTGAAGGGAGTCTGGCATCTTCTCGTAGCCGGTCCATGATAGTGTCCGACACCTGCTTCATATGGCTGCTTCCAGCTCCAGAATTACTAGCTGCTAGAGCATTGTCTGGAGATTGAGCAGGTTCGGGGCTAAGTTCCATTCTGTTCCCCCTGACTTTATCCTCATCATAAGGAGTAGAAGTGCCAGCATGCCAATCCTCTCCTTCTTTCTCTTCTTCTTTAGACTCTTTATCATCTCCAGCTTCAAGATGAGTCTCTGATCTGGAGTCCATTATGTTCACATCTTCATCTATTCCTTGAGATGGATGAATCTCAGGAACAGTGATGATAGCAAGCTCAGCATTGACTTCCGCTTCAGTCTCCCCTGGAATATCAGTTCGAAGAATGATGTCTGTACAAACATTCTTCAACAAGTCATCAGCAGCTGGTAGCTCGGACGTTTGCACGTCTTCATCGCCTCTGGCCGAAGAAATGTCTTCTTCAATATGAGTTTCAGGAACTTCTGGCTGTTCTGTAACTTTTGCTGGGGCAGGTTCTTCTTCAGAATAATCAATTTGGTCATCCATTGCCTGAATGACGCCTTCTGTCCCGTGCTCAAATGGGATTATCCTCGTCTCTGAGGGTTCAATAGCTACTCCACTTGTTGTAGGAGCAGTCATTTCCTGAGCTTGAATAGACTCTACCTCAGTATGTTCAGTTGAAGCTGCCGGAAAGTAAACATCATCAGACTCTGTCTTCTCAGTAGAAGCCGCTTCATTAATTTCTGACAAAACTCCTCCACTCATAATTGTTTCTAGGAGTTCATTGCCCTTCATTTTGCTGACGGACTTCTTGACATACTTGCCTCTCGACCTCCTTATCAAAGGAGCGTCGTCTTCATCAGTCTCTTCGTCTTTATCGGCGGTATCATCTTCGTCAACTGAGATGCCACCTAAAGATGAAGTAGCAGTCACTGAGACCCCTTTCTTCTTCTTCTTAGATGCCTGAGACTTGGTACTCTTCTTTGAGACAGTCTCAGATTCATCACTTCTCTTCCTCTTGGAGAGGGATACAAAAATGGGCGGAAGAACTTCATCAGGAAAATTTTCCTCCTGGAATAATTCGTATAGGGGCTCAACCTCTGTTGTCTCATCTTCGGGTTCCGGAGGAAATTGTTGAATAACAGTTTTCTTCTTTGACCTCTTCGATGGAGCTAGCTCATCCTCCGCAACAAAGGTCTTCAGATTGAAACTCGGCTTGAAGGTGCTCGACGACACATAGAAGCGAGCATATGTATAAAGCATCTTTGTCCCCGAGCTAGATAAAGGATTAGGCATAGAGAATACAGCTTTTGTATCTCTAGCCGCAAAATATCTCCAAGCCCGAGCTCCGTCAATAAGCCCTCCACGTGCAGAAAGGTAAGTGGTGGCATTCCCAACGTGAAGTTGGTCATGTCCGAATTGTCTAGCAAATCGGCTTAGTAAATATGGCTCCAGATACGTCATTTCTTCATGACGGTATACTAGATGAGACAGCCTGATTCTCTGCAACCACTGGAAGGCTACGTCATCTAGCCTGTTTCTCATATCTCCGTCCATCATATTCAACGGCATGCTTTCATAACCCAATGGTGGAGGGACACATTGGATGGACCAATACGAAGCTCGATTCAAGATATTTCTGCATTCTGGAAGGGTGTGAACCTTCCAGAAAGTCTTTCCAGAGTACCTCTCCAGGAAAAGACTGCCACTCCCTCCTGTCCCTGGAGGTATCAAGCCATCATGATGGAGGAGAAGCCAACCATATAAATAGGTGAAGGGCATCTCTATCCTTAGGAATTCTTCAGTCACCCTCCTCTGATCAGATAACATGTTGGTTACAAAATTCCGAAGACCTGCATTCAGTCTACAGGTCATCGCTGATAATAAGTCTAGCTTGTAACCATACATAAGGCGCACCGCTGCAAAGATAACGCCTCTATGTATCCTGTCTAAAGAGCTAGAGCCAGGAACAATGAATCTTCTTAACCACAGAGATAGGAATCCGGCCAAATGACCGTTCCTCGACAGAGTCTTTTCGCTCTGTCTTACATAAGAGCTGAAGGTGGTTCCAGCTTTGAACTCGTACCAGTCTTCAGTGATCGTGAAATTCTTGCAGTCATATTTCTCCAGCAGATAAATGATTTCACTCTCAGAGAGAGGTTTGAAGTTGCTAATCTGATACCATCTCTTCTCGTTTATTTTCTTCTCATCCTTTTCACGGTTCATGAAAAGGTAGGACATCCACTTCTGGATGTGGTTGCCAGCTTCATCTTTAGAACTCTTGTAGTATAGAGTACATGTGCCAAAATGGCACATCATCTTTTCAAATAGATGTACCATCTCTGGGTTCTTCTCTGACAGAAAATTTAGCTCTTCTGTCGTAGGCACGTACTCCTCATACGGCAACGTGCCTGAAGGCAGGTGTGAGATGTATTCCATCTCATGAAGGACGAAGCCCATCTCCCCTTTCGGAGTCATGAATGTCCCCGTCCTGTGGTTATACCTCTCAACCAATGCCAGAAACAGGAAGGGGTTAGGCCTGAAGCCGTAGGATGAATTAACGACTGCATCATAAAGGTTTATCTTCTTTAACTCAGTCTCAAAATTCTCCAAAGCCCAGTGGACCACAGTCCTCCATCTCACATTCTCCTGATTCATTAAGCCGTTCATCCTCGGCGTTGAATCGGTGGGGTAGAATGCATTCTTGTTTGTCATGAATTCGTTTATAAAAATGGGCATCCTGAATGGCATCAATATTGATGAGTCTTCAGGTGGTATGCATCCAGGCTTCAAACCCCGAAATACGGATACATGATTCTCAGGGGCACTGAAGAATCCCTCCTTTCTGTAAATTATACGGCTCGCCTTCGCCTGCTGATATTCAGTTAAATGCCAGGACATCTTCCTGGTATAGCTGGCATGCATGAATCTCATGATTGATAAGCCTCTGGAAACCTTCGGCCAGTACATGGGCTGGTTTATATCACCTTCGAAGTAGAAGCACACTTTCTCTCTGATGCCCTTTGGCTGAGATTTCTGTGCTATGGCATCTCCGAACAAAAATGCTGGTTTCTTGTGGGATACCAAATCCAAACTCTGAAAGGGTTGTCCATTTATTAAGCAGAGTAGGGTTATATGGTCTTGATTGGCCAACAATGATAGTCTGGCTTCTGGAAGATCAAATTGGGGAAATTGCACATGAGATAAATCATGTTTAAATGAGAAACTCAGGTGCCCTTCATAATCTGCTTCTTCGCTTCGGATGTTCACTGCAGAAAATGAAAGAAGACAAGGTCAGATATATTTCAGTAAAATCTATGTCTATGCGTGTATTACAATATTTGAAGGAAATTTCAAAAGTCACGCAGACTTCAGACATATATACTACCAAGACATGCTGAGTGATTTATTCACGCAGATGATTAATTCACGCAAAGTCCAGACAGATTAGGATGAAAGTCACGCATCATTGCCAGAATCACATTTAAGTAAAACTGACAAAAATACGCTGACAGATCAAGACTAATCTATCCAGAGGATGACTCTCGAAAGCTGCGTGAATAATTCAACATGGACATTTCTGCCAACATGTGAAAAATCACGCAGAAGTCATCATAAAAGCTGCGTGAATAATTCAACATGGACATTTCTGCCAACATAAAAAATCACGCAGAGTCATGAGAGCCATACGCCTTTGCGTAAAACACAGAGCTTCGTAAATACGAAGATATGAAGTATGGTCGACCCTAAAGAGGGGGCATACTTTATTAATATCCTTTACCCTAAGAAGGGGGGATATATTTCTAAAGTTCATTATTTGTTTTAAGATCCTAAAATTTCTATGTGGAGTTCATCTTCATCTTCATCAAGTCACGCTGAGTTGATCAAGACAGAGTCTAAAAAGTCACGCTGAGTTGATCAGGACAATATTTAAAAATCACGCTAGAGACAGCTCATCATTTGTCAGAAGTGTGATTATGACTGACAGCACGACAGTCGAAGAATGTCTCCTCGTATGCCACGTATGCACGAAACTCGAGAGATCACAGCCGACTATTGCGTGATTTTTGAAATCTTCTTCAGCAAGACTCAGCCTTCACCAAGTTGGCGTACCAAAAGAGCTTATTGTCATTTAATGTGACTGACAAAGCAATCACTGTTAGAGATTTTGTGTCAGACGAGGCATGTCGAATCAAGACAGCTGGCAGTCCTGGCTCAAGTCTGCGTGTATTTTGAACTTTTATGTTCCTTCCTCAAGTCTGCGTGTATTTTGAGCTTTCTGTCTCAAGTTTGCGTGGATTCTGAAGCTTTCTGTCCCAAGTCTGCGTGGATTTTGAAGCTTTCTGCCCCAAGTCTGCGTGGATTCTGAAGCTTTTTGCCCCAAGTCTGCATGGATTCTGAAGCTTCTTGCCCCAAGTCTGCGTGGATTTTGAAACTTTCTGACCCAAGTCTGCGTGGATTTCGTCTTCAACAAGTCTGCGTGGATTTCATCAAATTGGAGTACGTGGCAGCCATGCCACTGATCTCTCATCCGCGTGTACTGTAACTTGCACACGACTCATGCATGATTGCCATGTGTCCAACAGTTACAGGCCACGTCCAGTAACTGCTCATAACCTTGTGTATGTTAAATCCTGCGTGATTTTCAACTAGGCACAGGCTATGAAGACAGTTATCTTTTCAGTTATTTTTTTGACTCTATAAATAGAGTTCTTTTTCTCATTCATTGTACAGATACATAGTTATCTAAATTACTGTCAAAATTTTGAGAGCTTTTCTTCTTCGCATCGTCCAAGGGATAAAGCGATCGTCTTCTAGATCGGATTCCTACAGTTGTAATTTTTCCAGAAACACAATAAATAAAGTAAATTTATTTATGGAAAACACCCGTGTCTATTTTGGACCGGCGAGAGAAGGTGCTCATGAACCGGACTATTAGCCTTGTCCGTGTCGCTTGGGGCCATCACTCTCCGGGAGAGTCGACCTGGGAGTGCGAGGACGAGATTAAATCTCGGTATCCGCACTTGTTCGACTCGAAAGGTATATTTCTCCTCATGCCTTGGTAGATATTGAAAGGTATGATCAATGATTGCTAATGATAGGTTGCTTACGTAGTTTGTAATTGTACCTTACTTGTCTGGATACCACTATCTTTATCTTGGCTGAAATTCCGAGGACGAAATTTTTCTAAGGAGGATAGAGATGTCACTCTCCGATCCCGATATACGTAATCTTCATGAATTCTGTAGACGGTATCTGTATTTAGCATGTGCATAAATTTTTTCTATTATTTATTAATGATGGCATGTAGCCTTTTTCAGCCTTGTCATTAGTGGAATGGTTAGGGATTAGGGTTTTCTTAAACCAACCCAACTCCTATTTAATATCTCTTCCTCACTCTCTCTCTCTTCATTCACTCCTCCATTTATTTTTCTCAACTACCACTCCACAGGCAAGTACAACTTGCTCAAAAGAGGAGATTTTGTGCATTTTATATTCTTAATTTTTCCTTGATATTATTTGTCTAAAATGGTCTCCTCTTCATTCTCTAGAAGTTTAGTTTTTGAAGCTTTGATTTTGATGGCTAGATTTGTGTAGATCTAAGTTCCTAAAATCTAGGGTTTCATGGGTTTTCATGGTTTTGATCTATCATACTTGGCTAAATTCAAAAAACCAATGGTCCTATGTTGTAGAAAATTTGATTCTACACAGTTTTGACCTTTGTAAAGTTAGATTTCGACTTGTTTGGAGAAAGTTATGGTCGAAGCAATATTTGGGTTTCTCCGAGGTTCGCCTATGCTGGCTTTGGCAGGGATGATGAACAGTCCCCTGTGGCCGCATAAGTCATTTCTGGCCGCATAAGCCATTTCTGGCCGCATAAGCTGTTTTCTGACCGCATAAGCCATTTCGGGCCGCAAAAGCTGTTTTCTGGCCGTATAAGCTATTTTTTGGCCGCATAAGCCATTTCTGGCCGCATAAGCCATTTCGGACCGCATAAGCTGTTTTCTGGCCGCATAAGCCATTTCTGGCCGCATAAGCCATTTCTGGTCGCATAAGCTGTTTTTTGGCCGCATAAGCCATTTCTGGCCATATAAGCCATTTTGGGTCGCATAAGTTGTTTTTTGGTCGCATAAGCCATTTCTGGCCGCATAAGCCATTTTGGGCCGCATTAAAACTGTTTTTGGTCGCATAAGCCATTTCTGGCCGCATAAGCCATTTCGGGCCGCATAAGCTGTTTTCTGGCCGCATAAGCCATTTCTGGCCGCATAAGCTGTTTAATGGCCGCATAAGCTATTTCTGGCTGCATGAGCCTCAGCTGCATGCCCCCATATGTCTTAGTCCTCATTTCTGAGCTGACTATCTATGTGATGGCTGGATATTCCTATGTGTGTACTACGGTACAATCTATGTGAGCACCGAGGTGCTATCCTAAGCGCTAAGTGTTCCTACGTGATACCTGCTAGTACTTTTAAGAGTCCAGCTTTTATATAGTAAAGGTCGGTAGCAATGACGTTGTATGTATTGTGTGTTGCATTACACCAAGAAGGGGGAAACATACGTATGAATCATTGAGTCAGTACGGATCTCTTCTTGGGGTACTCGTACGATGTACGACATCTAAGGAAATGAGCATGTGACCACGACATGTGAACTCTGAGGATAACCTAGGGATTAACTAGGCAACTAACTTAGTAGATGCATTGGGTGGAAAAAATCCCGAGATCGTGCCATACTAGCCACCCCAGGTCCCGTCCTGACGTGCCGGGTTGGCCGTCACGGATATGGTTTCGTTCGCCTATAGCGAATAGCTATATCCGACTCCTACGAGCTATGTGTTAAATGTTTTAGCGCGGTAGCCCATCGGGGGACTGGTGCATAATCAAAGTATTATAAGTCTTATGGTTTGGCTAGCCCTGCTGGGTTGACACGATCTGAGGATTTCTTTTAATCAGTATAACGGGGATAACTCCGCCAAATATAGAAAGCTGCAGGAATGAATGGCCGCTTGAAAAATGACTTGACTGTGCTTAGGCCTTCTGCTAGTAGCCGAGGGACACGGACTGTCATGGTGCGTGGTCCAACCCATGTCCTTGTTTGGTTATTGGGTTGGTCTATCGTGCTAGGACAGGCTGTGGACCGAGGTCACGACCGGAAGCTTACTATTATTATTTTATGACTGGGTTTTATCTCACTCTTTTGTGCTCCCTTGTGGTACTTGCTATTTCTGGGCTGATCCGACTGGTTTTGTTTGGCCAGATCGCGTAGCAGAGCCTGAGGATCCGACTTTCTTCCCTGACGTCAATGGTGCATACTAGGAGCATGACTGGCGGGGGACTCGAGTGGGTTTCTTCTCCACCACTCTTGTATCTTTATTTATGTCCTGGCGTTTAGCCACCGGTACCGGTTTAGCCTGCTAATCTAGACATTTTATCTTTTGCACAATTATAATTAAATCAGACTGCAGCTGAATACAATTATGTATCTTTGACTCTCTGGGCTAGCTATCTTATAAAGCTAGAATCCCATGACCATTTTGATGAAGCGTCAGGGACGCCTTACTGCTTTATCTTATATGTTCATTAATTGATGTTTTCTTGCTTTGAATGATTGAGACGTAGATGTTCTGTGTGACCATAGATGACTTGAACGTAGGATACACCCTCTTGTCTCTTGACAGCCACGATCGCCGTATGACGTTTGAATACCTCATATGGAGTAGCTGGCCTAGTCCGTCTCCGTATTTTGGTACTGGGGCATGACAAGTATGAAAAGATCAGAAAATGTACTCGCTTGGCAAACTGAACTGCTGATGATGAAGTGTAGCTAAATCGGGGCAATATAAACCTATTTAAAGTATACACATGTCACAACCAAGTCTACAATATCAAAAGAAATAGCTACAATGCAAGACTACATGCTTCTAGGTCCCTTTTGGTCACAGTCAACCCTTGGTCAACTCTGGTCAAACCTGGTCAACACTGGTCAAACCTGGTCAAACATTGGTCAACTAGTCCGTCTACTAATTTTTAGGTCATACACAAAATTCTAGGTCATTCGGAGTTCGTTTGAGTTGAATTGGATCAAGTTTGACCCAAAGTTGACTTTTGTCAACTTGTCGACCAATTCGACTAAACTAGGCTCAAAATAACAAACCAAATCTGTCCTAGGACTCCTATGGTTACAACCACAACTATGATCTATTCTAAAAAGGGTTCTCAAGCATAAATAACTATACACATATAGGTATATATACATACACATGTATTTACAACACAAGCCTACTCTTAATTCTAAAAAATGTGTGTGTGTGTGTCACATGTAAGTTACTGAAGTGAGTCAAATCTGAGATTAAAAATATCAAAGCACAACCATGGTATACCTCATTTTAATATACTATTATATACTTATAGACAAATAGAAAAACTATATATATATATATATATATATATATATATATATATATATATATATATATATATATATATATATATATATATATATATAAAATATATATATATATATATATATATATATATATATATATATATATATATATATATATAAAATAGATAATGGATCGGGCTCGCAGGAAGCAGGCGACTGCCCCGCTCCTCGCCTCTGCGTCCACCTCCCCGCTGGGGGTCTGGTGGCTGGGCTGGCCGATCGGGCTGCTCGGCCCAGCGGCGCCCACCGCGGTTTTTGTCCCCTCCGGAGGCTTCCCCTCCCCCCCTGGATGGCCGGGATCCGCCTGGACCCCTCCACCGTGGTTGTCCAGGCTCTGCCAGGGAGCCCCCCCACCGTGGTTGTCCGGGTTCAGCCAGATCGACTCTCCGCGGCCACGTCGCCACTCTCGACGTCCTCGGCGACGTCGGGCTCGGCGTAGGTGGCCCTGCCCTCCGGTCGCCCACCCGGGTCCCCCCCCGGCCATCCCTCCGCCGTACTCGGGCCTTCTGCCAGGCCAGTCTCCCTCCGCTCCGGTGCGTCCCCCCCTCGCCACACCCCTCTCGGGCCTTTCGCCAGGCCAGCCTCTCTCCGCTCCGGTGCGCCCCCCCTCGCCGCACCCCCATCGGAGGAGGTTTCCCGCCCCCTGCGATGGACTAACTCGGCTACGTCATCCATTTGCCCTCCGGCTGTGCCCTCCGACGGACCTGGGCCGGCCCCCACCCTTCGTCTTCCCCCGGCGATGGTCGGCCAACCGTCCATCCTGCACCCGGCGGCCAGGAAGTGCCCCCCCCCTCTTTCTTCCCAGGCGGCCATGAAGTGGCCCTTCCAGGCGTTCCCGCCCTTCCCCCGGCGTCGGCACCCCCCCGTGGGCTCTGGTTGCCGCACGGAGCCCCTCGTGCCCGGCTTCGGCGTTGGGCGTGCATCCGGCGGAGTCGTCTCCCCCGTCTTCCCCTCGTGCCGTTCTTCCCCACCGCTCAGGCCTCAGACACTCCCTTTGCCTCCAGCCGGAGGGCCTCCCTAGCTGCTGATCGGCTCTCCGGGAGGTCGAGCATCCGCTCCCTCCCTTGGCGTCCGTAACCCCCCCTCCACCCCCTCCTTTGTCCTTCCTCTACCCTCCCTTAGGTCCTGTCCTCTCCGGGCCTGCGCCCTCGCCGACCCTCCGTCTGCGTCCCTATCCGGCGCGTCGACCCCTCCGCTGGACCACCTTCCCCTCCGCCTGGCCCGGCTTCCCCCTCCGCTGGACCACCTTCCCCTTCCCCCCCTCTCTCCCCCGCCCGGGATGGCCTCCTTGGCCCTCTCGCCGGAGCCCTACATGCAGCTCTTCCGCATGCGGCTCGTGGTTTCCTCGGTGTTTCCCTGCCGCCGTCGCTCCTCCACCGGTCTCCCCCGCCTCTCCCCCCCGGGCGGGCACCACCGCCGGAGCCCCGGCCCCCTCGGCCTCCCTCCGTCCCTCTCGGCCTTCTCCGGCCTGCCCGCGGGGGGCCCGAGACCCTCGAGCCGCGCGCCTTCATCGGATCGCGCCCCAAGCTTCGGGCAGTGTGCCCGTAGGGCTGCGTGCCCACCACGCCCCCCCCTTATCGGGCAGTGCACCCGGTTTGACCCCTTTTGAATTTCAAACTTTGGGTTTTTTTTTTGTTGTCTGGTTTTTTATTTAAAAAAAACGGTTATCGATAGGATCTTTTATAGGGTCCTCACATCTTTTTGTAGGAACTTGGGCTATCTCCCGGTTCCAACCTCCCTATTTCCTTTTCAATGAAGGCTTTAGCCATTGTTAAAATATATATATATATATATATATATATATATATATATATATATATATATATATATATATATATATATATATATTTATATATATATATATATATATATATATATATATATATATATATATATATATATATATATATATATTTATATATATATATATATATATATATATATATATATATATATATATATATATATCAATGCTCAAATGGAAGAATTGACAATGGTTTTGAAATAGTTTTAATGAATCAAAATCTGGGATTAATTCCCCTCGACCCATTCTCAACACATATATGCTGGCAATGGGCTTCAACGGGGTCTTACTCATATATATATATATATATATATATATATATATATATATATATATATATATATATATATATATATATATATATATATATATATATATATAGCTACAAAGAAAAGCACATATGCTCACAATTGATAGAAAAATATGAAATAAATCCAAAAGTTGGTTCCCACAAGTCCAAAACCTCATATACGTACTAAAAACTCAGATTTTATAAGTTCATTTACTGGAAATCAAAATATCATGTTCAAACTCAAAATTTGCATATATATATATATATATATATATATATATATATATATATATATATATATATATATATATATATATATATATATATATATACATAGCTACAAAGAAAAGCACATATGCTCACAATTGATAGAAAAATATGAAATAAATCCAAAAGTTGGTTCCCACAAGTCCAAAACCTCATATATGTACTAAAAACTCAGATTTTATAAGTTCATTTACTGGAAATCAAAATATCATGTTCAAACTCAAAATTTGCATTTAAAGAAAAACTCATTTTTCACACAATGACCCAAAATGAGATATACACAAAATAAACCCGCGAAACTCAGCATACACATTGGTCTCAACCCACGTGATGCGCTCGCGCACTCTCGGGTTCGAAATTGTGTCCGTATCATGTCCACAGAACGCGTATCGGAAAAACCCGATACCGCGTGACAACGTATACGTGTGCGTGCGTTGCCGCTCGATTGAGCGCCGCACACACAACGAAAAGCTCCATGCTCATGCACATAGCTGGGGGGTCCTGGGATAGGTCTAGGACATGGCAACACAGCGACACGTCGCATCGAGGCGACGCACGCAGCCCCGCACCTGCGTGCGGCCTGCTGCACGCGCCCGGTTCAGCCTCCATGGCTCGCTCGTCGGGTCACGTCGTGACTCGGGGTTGGTCCCTAAGGTAGTCTAGGTATAGGTCGACGTGTCCACGGTCCCGGAATGGGTCCTCGTTGTGTCGAGAGCGCGTACGAAGTCTGTTTCAGCGATAAAAATCAGCCTGAATGCACAGTACGACTGAACGATGCACGTAGGATTTCTCCGTGCTCGTTCAACGAGAAGTCGTAAAATTTTACGAGCATGGGGGCAGAGGTTTCCCCCACATGCTCAAGAAATTTCAGGTAAAAATAAGGTCTGTGCATCGAGATACAATGCACTGACGGTAGGGCATGCACGGCCTCGGGCACGGGATCTGTGCACGTGCGTCCGATGTCCGAAATGCCGCTGAAAAGTCATCAATTTCAAATCCGTCTTCACAAAAGCTTATTGAAATGATATTATCTAAACATCCATGAAAACAGAATCGAAAAATAGCAACTTTCTATCCTAAGCGGCATTTCGTCGAACACGTGCCGTAAAGGACCGACACGTGTCCGATACCGCCATCAAACGAAGTCAAATCCAACCAAACTTCATGGGCAAGTCTAGGGCACCTATATGGATGCAAAAATGAAAGAAATTCTAGAATAACTATGGTAGAATAGGGTTTACCTATTGAGTATCAAAAACTTAATA
Organism: Iris pallida; assembly: GCA_029216955.1. Classification (NCBI taxonomy): domain Eukaryota; kingdom Viridiplantae; phylum Streptophyta; class Magnoliopsida; order Asparagales; family Iridaceae; genus Iris; species Iris pallida. The sequence goes on from JANAVB010002795.1 coordinate 6,981,030, forward strand.
AACGGAGTCCCTCGGTTGTCGTGTCGGTCAATTCTCCTCAAGTAATTGCCTCCGCCTCCCCGTTAGAAATGCTCCAGCAGATTCTCCTCTCCTTGACGAGTGCAATGGAGTTTGTTTGGAAAGAAACGGACTCCGGATGAAGAAAAATGGAGTTTTGGAGAAGGAGATCTCTTAGGGTTCACTTGTGGAGGCTAAAACTTCACAATTGAAAAGAAAGGGAAGGGTGTACTGCTGTGGGCGGCCAGGTAGGGGTCTCTAGGGTTAGGGTTTCACTTGGGCTAATTCTTTCTTAAGTAAGAATAAGGCCCAAGTCAAAAAGGCTAAAAAGGCTTGCATGCAAAAGGCTTAAAAATCAATTAAAGCCTTAAAAAAATAAACTCAAGCCCTAAATAAATTCTAATAAGAAAAAAATAATAATTCTAAGGCATGGTTAGGCTCCTATACATTGTCCACTAACGTTAAACCAGTTGCTAGCACAACACAAGTCAAAATATCTAGAAAATCACAAAATGGCCAAAATGGCTAAAATGACTAAAATACCCTTCTATGAAAAAGTAGATGCTACAAGAAGTGCTCGAAGCCATGCTCCTATCCTTAGTCAAGTCGATGGACGAGATCAAAGCCGCCTTGCCAGCTCAACCAGCGAGGACGCCCGGACAAACAAGCTTGGGACCCGCAGTCAATGCGGACTCCAACACGACCGCCCCTCCTTTGAGTGATGATCACGTAGCACCATCTGTTCCTTCAGCTGTAGATGAAGCCAAGGAGGCTAGAAGGGAAGTCCAGGAGCTCCGAGCGATGTTCAATGCCCGAGACTCCTCTCGGGATCTCAGAATACGGCAGCCATATCCTGTCGTATGGAGGGACGTACCTTTTCCACCAGGGTACAAGCCGTTCTATATCGATTCTTGTAATGGAAAGACCTCTGCTAGTCGGTACATGACTTACTTTATAGTCACCACCGACCACTTGCCGCATAGTGATGCTATCCTCACGCGATTATTCATCGAAGCATTGGAGGGGATCGCGTTCGACTGGTACCACAACCTCCCCGACAACTGTATCCATTCTTTTGACGGCTTCAAACACATGTTCCTAGAGAGATTCTACGAGGTAGGGCATGATATGACGATGTCATCTCTCATGGACGTTGATCAGGGAGAGAGGGAGCTGATGAGGAACTATATCGAGCAGTTCCACCAAACCGCGATGAGATTGGCTCAGGGCAATCCCGAGAGCTCCCTGATTGAAATATGCCAGAAGAAGCAGCTCCCTACAATTAGCCTCTGGATGGGAGACGATCAGTTCAGAGATTGGACGACCTTCATCATAAGTGCTACCAACACAGAGGCAAAATTGAAGAAGGTTCGCCAGCTGCGGTTACACATCCCAGACGGAGAAGATAAGGGCAGACGTCCTGGTCCCACTTCCAGTAACAACAACAGTGGCGCCACCACCAATCGGAAAAATAAGGGCAAACAGGCCATGGTCACTGATGCGACTCAGAAGTCCGAACAAAAATAGGAGGAAGGTCAGTGGCCCAAGATCAATTACTCATTCGAAGATAGTCATGTCAAACCTATCTTCGATATACTCTTGCAAGGGCGTAGGATCCAGCTCCCGCCACCAAGGTGCGAGCCCCGAACAGCAGAAATGGAGGACCCAAAGTACTGTCACTTCTACCGCTGTCCATCATGCCACCCAGGATTGCTTCCAATTAAAGTGGAACATCCAGAGTCTTATCGACTCCAAAGCTCCATCGATAGACTTTGAAGAGGTTACTGTGGCGGCAAACATGGTATCTATTCAGTTCGACGACTTCTCTACAACAAGCATTCCTGACGGGGTAATACCTGTCCCCCGGGCAACGATAGAGGTTACTAATCTTCCACCCGCCCGGAGCCAGACATCTGGATTGGTACCCCTCACCACATCACGAGAAGAGATCATGTGGGTGCATCCAGACTTGGTGCCCGAAGTTACCCAGGGGGTGTCATCTCCTACCAACAAGAAGAAGGACAGAAAGTCTAGAGCCTGCCATACAATTTCAGCTGAAGCTGAAGAAGCTGCATATGTTGTTACCCGGTCTGGAGCACAAGTCCAGCCCGCACGGGATAGTCCAGCCGAAGATCTTCAGCTAGCAACGTTGCCTCCCTCCGATGTTCCAAGGCCATCTCAGCCTCCATTGGCGGATAAGTCCTAGACAAGGGAGACCCGCTTCGGCATACCACTCTGTAGTGATATATCTCAGGGACTGGAGAGACCTTACAACTTCGATATATTAGCACAATTGGCTAATACGCCAGCAAAGTTGTCGCTATACGAGCTCCTAAGGCTCTCCAAGGATCTTCGTGTCGCATTAAGCGAAGTACTCCAAAATGCTGATGCCTATTTAGTCAGGTCAAGCCTCCAAGGGAAGATCTGCCAGCAGATCTACAGGACGGTGGTAGCACTGATACAATGCCCAACATCGTATTTATTCCGCAGGACATGTTGATTAAGACCAACTTACATGATCGCCCCTCGTACTATACTGGATACATAGGCGACATCAAGGTGGATAGGATGCATATCGACCCGAGATCGTCAATAAGCATCATCCCGAAAAGCATGCTCCAACTTCTTGGCATCCTATGCACCGGCTAGCAGCAACCAACACTGCCATTAGCGGGTTTAACTCAGGGAGAAGCTATCCCCTAGGGAAGATCTGGTTGAAGTGCCAGATTGGTGACCTAAGGATGAAAGTTACCTGCTACGTCATATATGCAGACACCTCCTACAATATCCTCTTGGGACGTTCGTGGATACATGACTATATATCGTGCCATCCACCCTTCATCAGTGTTTCAAATATGTCAGTAAATACGGTTCCATGAAGATCGAATTCGCCGACATTGATCCCTTCAAAGGGGTTGAATCTTATTACTCGTCGGATGCTTGTCTATATGACGAATCCAGGAAACACATAACGGACGAGCCGGAGGCCATCGCAGGGCCAGAGGAACCCTTGAGAATCTGTCTCTAATCCCACAAACCGGGCAGTGCCGTACCCCTTGTTGCAACCTTACATAAAGAGGTGCTCGATTCTCCTGTCACACCTGCGCAGTCGAAACCAATGGTCATCCGTCTCCCGAGATCCAGTCAGAAGCCAAAACCTGTCATAGGACCACTGGTGATCCGGCTGCCGAAGTCCAATAAAAGGCAACAGGAAGATGCGAAGCCCTCGATAACACCGATATTAATCCGATTGCCAAAATCTGCTCCAAGGCGACTAGAAGACACAAAATCCCTTGTCGAGCCGATGGTCATCCATTTTCCCAAGACGAGCCAGCACCCAAGTATTGATCCAACACTCCCAGGAAGATCAATACCTCAAGCAGAACCCTTGGTGGTCAAGTTACCCAAAATAGCGGCCCAAACTCTGAGCTCGCAGGGGGTAGCCAAGGAAGACGGAGAACTCACCAAATATGTGGTTACACAGACGGATAGCCCCTCTCCTGATGATGTAATTTCGGTGGACAAAATTCCTTATTTTATTAATAAGAGGCTGCCGTTAGACTATTCTGAGTATGATAAGCCTAATCTAACGTATGACGCACGGGACTGTCTAGACGTTAGCCTGCACACACAGGTGACAACTGTCCATACCCCAAATCAACTTACTCCCATTAAAGGCGCTTACTTTTCGGTCTCAGACAAAAGAGGATAGGATCACACAATCATCTTTGGCCGAAAAGAAGGTCCTCAATCTTTCACGCCACAAGAGTCCGACCTCGGACCCGAAGCTGGAAGACTACCGCTCTACTTATATAGTCCTCAAGCCAAGAACTTCATGCAAAAGCAGGAGTACGACATGGAGACTACTCCGGGTCTAAATTATGGCAGTGGTCGACGATTGCCTCTACAGCCGCCGGCACCGGTAGGGAAGCCTCGGGATCATTATCACAAATCCAGACGTGGCCTCGGGTATGTTACTCCACCTACAACGCCCGAAAGTTCTGACGAAGAATGCGAGTGGCACTCCCATTCGTCCGAGTCATCAATTTACGATTCCGATAGTAGTATTGGGGATATATTCAGACAGACATTATCTGCCAATATGACATCCGCTGATGTCGAAGAAGAAGACGAAGACCTACTTGAACGTCTTGAGTTGGAGCCGTGGGTCCAGCAACTAGATGCACAATGGGAGAAATGCTTTGAACTTTGTGATCCTTCCACTGAAGATGAGGTTATGCAAGTTAACCTCGGCAATGAATCCTCTCCAAAGCCAATCTTTATTAGTAAAAGTCTGACAGACGACGAGCGGGAGTCGTTATTAATACTCATCAGAGAATACATCGACGTCTTTCCTTGGAGCTATAAAGACATGCCAGGGCTGAACCCCGAGATTGCACTCCATAAGCTCAACATCTATCCGTACGTAAAACCAGTCAAGCAACAACAACGACAATTTCGTCCAGACATCATGAATTCTATCGAGGCGAAAGTAAACAAGCTTATAACTAGCAGTTTCATCCGTAAAGAGCAGCACCCAGACTGGGTAGCCAACGTAGTACCAGTCATCAAGAAGAACGAAAAAATCTGAATCTGCATCGATTTCCACAATCTGAATGCGGTACGTCCTAAGGATGAATTCCCTCTTCCGATCACCGATATAATGATCGATAATACGTGCGGCTTCGAGCGCACATCCTTTATGGATGGCTTTTTAGGATACAATCAAATCAAGATGGTTCCCGATGACGAGAAGCATACATCATTCCGAACGCCGATCGGCGTATATTGTTATACGGTCATGCCCTTTGGCTTGAAGAACGCCGGTACAACATATCAACGGACCATGAGTGTCATCTTCAGAGATCATTTGTACAAGATGGTGGAGTGTCACGTAGACGACATCGCTGTCAAGAGCCGCTCCAAAAATGATCATTTACATGACTTGAGAACAGTGTTCGACCTCATGCGGGCACACAACCTGAAGATGAATCCCACCAAGTCCTTTCTGGGGGTGTCCAGTGGAAAGTTCTTAGGCTTTGTCATTACTTCTCGGGACATTCAATAGATCCCGACAAAACAAAAGCAATCCTGGAGATGAACCCACCAAAGAACCTCCGCAAACTCCGCGGCCTTCAGGAAAGACTAGCCTATATCAGGAGGTTTATATCAAACCTCTCAGGAAGATGCCAACCCTTCACTCAACTCATGAGGAAATGTGTCTCTTTTGTATACGAGAAATGTCAGCGTGTCTTTGATGATATTAAGGAGTACCTGATGAATCCGCCAGTTCTGGTAGCCCCGGTCGCCGGAAAGCCCTTTCTGCTCTATGTACGGGCGATGGAACATTCCTTCGACGCTCTGCTAGCCCAGAATAATGATGCGGGACATGAACAAGCCATTTACTCTCTCAGCCGAATGATGGTAGGACCTGAACATAGGTACAATGCCGTAGAGAAGGAGTGGCTTGCCCTAGTGTTCGCCATTCAGAAAATACGATACTATGTGACCGGGTCCATGTGATTTCATGAGTCAATCCCCTCAGGGTTCTCATGACCAAGCCTGACGCACTCAATTCTCGTCTAGCCACCTGGACGATGCTACTATCCCCTTATGACATAGTTTTTGTTCCGTAGAAAGCTATCAATGGTCAAGACCTGGCTGACTTTCTAGTAGCCCATCCAGGCTCAGAAACAGCTAGAATTTATAAAGAAATTTTTGATAATTTGTCGCCTCGAACATGACTTCGCACGACGCCATTTGGCGGTTGTTCTTCGACGGTGCTTCAAGAATGGGGCCACAAGGTGATATCGTCGCTGGAGTCGGGGTGGTATTAATTTCTCCCTCTGGACTAGTAGTCAATCGGGTGTATTCTCTTATAGAACCATGTTCGAACAACGTAGCCGAAAATAATGCTCTAGTCATTGGACTCCAACTCGCAAAAAAAGTAGAAATTAGATACCTGGAAGCTTATGGTGACTCACAGTTGGTTGTTAACCAGATCTGAGGTTCATACGAGGTTCACAATGAGGACCTGATTCCCTATTATCAGACCGCAATGGCCATCATTACAACCTTGGAGGGGTTCTTTATAGAGCATGTTCCTAGACTTTAAAATATCAAAGCCGATGCCCTGGCTGGTCTCGCCCCTTCCTTGGCACTCCCAAATAATGCTCATCATCTAGTCGACGTAATAGGCCATGAACTGGTCTGCCCTAGGAACAATCTTCAACTGGGTATGAGTTGCTCCGCCCATATAACCAACGACATACAGGACTGGAGACGCCCGCTCATCGACTTTGCGGTCAATAGAATTCTGTCAGAGAATGTGAAGGAAGCTACCTCAATCAGAAGACGCTCCCTCAGATTCTTCTACGATACAGAGACGAAAATGTTATATCGACGATCCTATAATGGGATACTACTAAGATGCCTGTCAAGTATAGAAGCCAAAGAAGTCTTACGTGAAGCTCATGACGGTACTTGTGGGGCTCACCAACCTGGCCCAAAATTACAAGATCGCCTTCGCCGGATGGGTTATTACTGGCCCACAATGGTCGCAGATGCAGTTGATTATGCAAAAAAGTACAAGGCTTGCCAGATCCATGTAGATTTTATACATCTGCCATCTGAATTCTTGTACCCGACAGTGGCCTCTTGGCTATTTGAAGCATGGGGAATGGACGTCATTGGGCCAATCACTCCGCCGTCGTCTAGAGGGCATCGGTTCATACTTGCAATCACCGATTACTTCTCCAAATAGGGGGAAGCTGTTCCGTTGGCAGAGGTCAAGACATCGAACGTGATTAGCTTTATAAAACATCACGTCATCTATCGTTTTGGACTGCCCCAGAGGATTATCCACGACAATGGTCCGCAGTTCGCAAGCCACGCTTTCTATCGATTTTGTGATAAGAATCGGATCCAGAACATAGCCTCGACAGCATATAACCCCTCGGCCAATGGTCTGGCTGAAGCATTCAACAAAACCATAATCAAGCTCCTCAAGAAGTTCGTGTCTGCAAACAAACGTGACTGGAATGAAAAGCTTGGTGAGTGCCTATGGGCGTATCGGATGACGATTCGGACGGCTACAGGAAATACACCGTTCTTCCTGATCTGCGAGAGCGAGGCAGTCCTCCCATTGGAAACTTAGATCCCCTCACTTCGAGTGGCCCTCACCTACCGGTTAACGGCAGATAATAACTACCGCAAACGGCTACAGGAGTTAGAAGCATTAGATGAGAAGCGTTTACGGGCTCAACAAAGCATATAGCTCTACCAAGCGCGCATCTCTCGGGCTTTCAACAAGAAAGTCAAACAGAGGATATTCCAAGTGGGCGATCTTGTCTTGGCCATTCGCAGACCACTGGTCATGACTCACAAGACCCCCGGCAAATTTCAGCCCAAGTGGGAGGTTTCGTTCGTCATCGAGACCGTATTCTCCAACGGCGCGTACCGTCTCGCAAAACAAAATGGAGAGTTGCTCATGATACCCATCACGGCAAGTTCCTCAAGAAATACTATGTCTAAACGATACCTTCGAACGATCTCTCGGATTGTGAGTTATATACCCGCAGGTATCGCTGAACTTACACTCTGACTTCAAATCTCCCAGATTGTTGAGTTACGTACCCTCAGGTACCACTGAACTTACTCTCTGATTACTTCGAATGAATTCTCTTGGTCGTATCTATGTACCCCCTGGTCATAGCTTTTCTACCACTAAGAATTTACCTCAAAATCTATTGCCCGCACCACCGGTGCGCAGAAGGGTAATAGGTCCACACAACTTATCCTAATCTATTGCTCGTACTGTCAGTGTACAAAAAGGGTAATAGGTCCACAAAACTCCCCAACGGAAAAAAGCAACCATGTCCATATTACCTCTGAGTTGTTTTTTTGTCCATCACAAACAAATCACCCAATACATAGAACTTCCACGTTGATAGCACCTCTGAGTTGTTCTGTGTATCCCTATCATGCCTACCCCTAACATGTCCTCATTACCTCTGAGTAGGAAGGCTTTATTTTGACCCGTATTTACCACGTACTCATTACCCCTGAGTAAATACGTTGGTTTCCTCTCCACTTATTATCAATACTCGCATTGCCAGTACACAAAATGATGATAAGTCCACCAAAAAATTATTCTAATCTATTACTCATACCATCGATGTACCAAAGAGTAGTAGGTCCACAAAATATCATTCAAATCTATTTGTTCGTATGCACAAAAGGGCAATAGGTCCAAAAAAATGCCCCAGTGGGATGTCTTTTACAAATGTTTTATTAGGCCCTCTAGTACAAGCACCACAAAATACCATAAATAAAATGGGGTGAGCATACCCTGTTTATTCAAAATCAATTACATTCACAGGACTACAAAAGAAGCAAAATGAAGGCTACAGCCATATACAGACGGAAGTACAAAAGCGGATACAAACGTCTAGTACATGGTAGCCCATGGATCCCTACAGTCAAGGATCATAGCCGCGCTGAGGCATATACCATTCCCCTAGCCATTTCGCATACGAAAGATCTATCTGACCAGAGTCTTCGGCGGGGGCAGGAGGGTCAGAACTCCCAATACTACTGCCCTCAGACTTGGACTCCTCCTTGAGAGCAATTCCCTCCCCTATGGACGCCAGCTCTTCTTTCACCTCAACTTTAACAAATAATGACTATTGTTTGATAGAAGGGGGCAGCACCTCTTCCTTCGCAATGGTCTCAGCCTTCGACACAGATGTTACAGAAATCAAAAGAAAACAAGATAGTCATATAAAAATAAAGAACTCTGTTATGCGGCCTAGCCAGTTATACGGCCTAGCCAAAATAGAACTCATACAGTCCACAGTCATGAGGCCGGCTTCACGAAGCACTCATGCAGCATTTATACGGCTCAGTCATTATCATGCGGCTCAGTCATGAAAAACTCATGCGGCCCAATCAGTCACAGGGCGATCACACGACTCAATCTTACAGTATTCATGCGACCCAATCATAAAGTGCTCATACGGCACCTATGCGGCTCGGTTGTAAAAAGTTCATACATATTCATCTTGAGGCACTCAGCCAGTTCAAGTTCGAATAAGCAGCGGTTATGCGACTCAGTCTGTGCAGCCCTATCGTATAGAACACATGTGGTCCAGACGAGATAAGGCATACATCGACCAAGTTTATAGGAGAGGCAGTATATGACAGCCCCGCACAAGAAATTTTAGTCATCATCTGCTCACCATCCTTACCCTTGGAAGAAGGTTGCATATCGGAATGAATGGAAGGAGTGTCTACCGCTCTCGACGGGGAAGCAAGTCTCTCCCCTTTGGCCGCCGCACCAATCGACTTTGAAGCTTTTGGAGCCATAGCAGAAAGTATGATGAAGTCAAAGGAGGAGAAGGTGAAAGAGGAAAGACTCTCTCTGAATGACTCATATTTATAGAGTTGCTGAAGAGAGACTCTTCGATTCTCGAGATCATTAAAGATAGGGACGACGTTTGGGGATTTTATCGCTATTAACCGTCGAGCGTCTCTTCGGTTTTCGAGATCATTAAAGATAGAGTCGACGTTTGGGAACTTTATCCCCAGTAACCGTCGACTTCATCTCGAAAATAGATCCACCACCGAGTCAGGAGAATTAAATACAGCAGTGATAGCTGGCAGACTCTCTGCGGCTCAAAGCATCCCTGCGACTCAAGATTTGTTCTGCGACTCTGGATCCCCCTGCGGCTCAGTATTTCTCTGCGACTCAAGTTCGAAAACCACTTCCTGTAACTTGAAGACTCTTTACGGCTCGACATATTTTTCATGCTTCTTATTCAAAGTATTCCAAATTTACAATTTGGAAACATTGAAGGGGGACTTATAGAAACATAAAAAATATGGAGTTCATGCGGATTACAAATTGCCGCATAGGTACCTTGGGCCAAACAGGTCAGTATGAAGGAAAGCCGTATGACTGTTCAAAGACATATGTGGTCCATCGATGAACAGCTGTATAAGGAAAATATGCGACCAAGGAGGAGCAGTTCAACTGATAAAGCTGACAAGTCCTGGCAAAACATGACAGTTCTGACACTTCAACAAGAAAGATAAGACGTGGGACGTCGTCCAAAAGCAGGATTCGTATGCCTCCATGCGGCCAGAAGAATGTCATCTAGGCCGCATGACACTTATGCGGCCCAGATTATGCGGCCCCAAAATTTCTAGAACTTCATGCAGACAGGAGTAATTGTGATTCAGGCCGCATGCTTCTCATGCGACCCCGCATGATCGAAGACTGAGAATGCTATATGCAACGGGACACGTAAAAATCTGACCAATTCCTTAACTACCCAGATTTGCTGCAACAAAATCCTAATAAACCGACAGATGGCAGCCCAAGAGTGGGTCTTCGCGTGCTAATCAGCCACATGGCCGCAAGCTATCTATGCAGCTCAAAATCCATCCTATTATAAATATCAGGGTGCCACACCCCTGCAAAAGGCTGGCAACCTTAAAAAAAGCAATATCTTCACGAGCTAGAGACTGCATCAGATAGTCCACGGAGTAAGGCAGAGTTGATAGCACTTTTCCGAGCCTCCACCGTCACCTCCTAGAATCAAAACTAAACAATTGTACTTAGATTGTTTCCTAGGCTTTCTTTCTAGGCTCTTCTTTGTACAAGTGAGTTTGCAATCAATTCCAGCGTTCTGTAATACCTGTTGTTAATTTTTATGGCAAACATCACCATCTGTATTTGCACCATCACCTTGTTTTCCAGCCTCTGCTTGACCATCTTTACCACCAATATTGAAGACCCTTGATGGCATTTCATCCAACTGCTCCTCTGGAAGGTCCACATCACTGTCACTAGGTAGAGGTTCAACATTATCATGTTCCAATTGAACAACAAGTTTTCTAGGTAATTTATGTGCTACTCTCTTTATAAGTGTTCTCCTATTTTTTAACTACTTGCTTGGTAATTGATGCTTGTGTCTGAATATGTTGTTGTTCTTGGCTTGTCTCTTTACCAATCTCTTCTAAGAACAAGTGTATTTCTCCATTATTGTCAGCCAATTGGTTGCCAATCATATCCAACAACTCAGCATCAATAAGAACCTCCATTCTTTCACCATTTTTTAGTCATCAACCCAGTGGTACTTATACCTAGCCTCCAAAGTATTACTTTGAATTATGTAGGGTATATCCAACAAACTAACCAAGTCTGGGTCCACTTCAACAGCTACAGAACTATCATTCATAAAGTGGACCCTAAGCACGACCTTCCTACATAATAATACAAGTATATAACATGCTTACACACAACAGACTATAGTGGACCCATTCAGAAAGCAAAACAATGAATAGACTCAACAATGAATAGAGAGGAAAGTAAAACTTAGGTTAGTATAATATAACTTACAATGGGAGACTGTATTTCATTATATTATCAACTAGAGGAAGCTCTGAATGAGAAAGGGGTTTTTTCTTGGATTGGAAAATTTAGGTCATAGCTAAGATCTGAAAAAAGAGGAAAATGTTGAAGGTGCTCAGAGGGAAGAAATACATAATCAATCTTTCATATATTAAAGAAAAAATTACAAAAAAATTAAATATTACCTGACTTGCAGACTTTGCCATGGGAGCTGGACGATCTTTCTGTAACACACGACGAGATCGAATGGAAGGGGGTTAGGTAAGAGTGAAAATCGAGAATTGAATTTGGGGATTAGGTCGAAATCGACAATGGAATTTGGGGATTAGGTTACGGAAGGGAATTTTGAGGGAATTTGGTCTTCGAGTGAAAAGAGTTTAGGGAGAGAGAGAGAGGCGGTTAGGAGTTTATTAATGGGGGGTAGTTTAGGAATTCCATAAATAGTTTATAAGAGCTGGAAGTCAACAGTTCAAAGAAAGGGTATTTGGGTCCTAAATTGTCCACGAAAGGGGATTTCTGTTAGTCAGGAACGAAAACTGTTAGAAGTGGGAGGCATTCTTCATTAATGCAAAACTGTGGGGTGCACCCTTAATATGGGTAATCCAAGTGGGGTGTAAGTCAAAATTTCTTTTTTCTTTTTCTTACTAAATTGGAATTTGATATCCTCAGCTATTCTAAAAAATGCATAAACTTTGCTTATTTTTTTTAATTAAGTACCATAAACTATATGCATAAACTTGATAACCTAAAAAATAACGAAACTACTCCCTTCCACACTCAAACACCCTCTCAACCCGACTACACCAACCATATAGCAGCCCCACCCCCGTGACCCCACCCCCACCCCGGTAGCCCACCACACAAACCCCCCCAACCCCATGCGCCGCACACCCCCTACGCCCCCTTCCCCCTCATCTCTCTCCGTTGCGCGATGTCGCTAATGTTGACAGTTGTCGATGTCGTCGTTGTTGTCGCTGCCGTATAGAGAGAGAGAGAGGGGGAGAGAGAAAGAGGGGCGGGATAGTTGCATTAGTTTTTTAGGATATCAAGTTGATGCATATCAATATTTAGGGTATCAAGTTAAAAAATGGGAATAGTTGAGGGTGTCAAGTTGAAAATTAGTCCTTTTTTGGGAAAATTAATTCAAGATCGTTGAGTACAAACAATTTATTAAAGAACCTACAAAAAGTAGTCAGTTCATTTCCAGAACTTTTGACAGCAGTTAACCTCAAAAGTGGTTGTTGTTGTTGTCAGTTTTGAAAAACAAAAGCAATTTTAGACCAAGTCTGAGACGGAGTTTGAGATTGCTACTGTTGGATTTGGAATTGCTTATTGTTGGCAGCTTCTACTTTTTTTTTGAAAAGCGGTCCATATTTATTTGCTAATAATAACTTATAAAAAATTAAAAAGTTATGGAAAAGCTTTGGACAATCACCTCTTAGGGGTTGTTTGGATGCTTTTAACTGATTGAAAGTGTGAAAGTGTCACTTTCAATATGTTGTAATGCAGTGCATTTGTAGCATGTATGACTTTTCAAAACATGTTTGAATACGGAACTTTTTGTTTCCCGCAAGTGAGGATGGCTTTCAAAATATGATTTTTCAATGTTTGGATGCATACCATGTAAGTGATATAATTCCCATTTCTATTGATGGTATGCTTACCACTTCAACCAAAAATGGAGCTCTCTCCAAATATACATACTACTTCAATAAAAAAAATATCTCTGACCAAACATACTTAAACAAAAAATGGAGCTCTGACAAAAAATGGAGCGCTCTTTCTCTCTCTCTCTCTCTCTCTCTCTCTCTCGCGTGCGCACTTAAAGCCGAGCTCCTCATCTGACTGTGAGCTTCGCACTTGGTCGTGCGCGCCCCTTCGACCTACCGAGCTCCTCACTTGGTTGCGAGTCATTCTTCCACTTGGTTGTGCGACTCCCTCCTTATGGTCGCGAGCTGTTCTTCTATCCTGTCGAGCTTGCGAATGTGTCGACACCTTCCTTGTTGAGCCTCTGGACGTCATCATCCTTAGCAAACCTTAGCAGGAGGAGAATGAGGTGACTATATCAGCAAATCCCAAAATTTTACTTGCAAGTGAGCAGCTTTAGGAACTCTCCGCCGAGCTCCTCTCTTTTTTCTTTGCAGGTGAGAAGTGAACAAATGGGAAGACAACCCACTATTTTTTGTTAGTGAGGGGACACTTACATTGCACTTGCAATATGTAACCAAATAAAAAAACTTCCAAATTCACCGCTCAGTTGCAACAAAAATGGTAGACTCCCTCCACTTTCACCTCACATACTACTATCCAAACAGGCCCTTACATGTTGCCAATGACTTGTTTTGGGATTGATATTGTTTTCAAAAACCTACAATAAAAATATCTTTAGGTCAAAGAAGGTCTCATATACTCCATGACATTTTAACTTTTAGAGAACAACATTTATGACGTGTGTTGATCTAAGAAGGTTGAAGACTTATAGGAAGGAATACACAAGAAAATTATACAAATTGTTCAAAACACATAATGAATATCATATTCATATAAATTTGAATTTTTCAACAAATATGATTTGTTTTGCTATTCTAAATGGTTATTTTATTATCGGTAATGGAAAACTTGTCATTTTTAATTCTTGGGTTCATGAATTTTCCTATATAACTTAATGACACAATAAGAGCTTGAGTTGTAAGAGCATCATCTTATTTTGGTATTGAAAATTAGTGAGAAAGAAGGAAAGAAAAACAATTCAGATATGACTCATCCTATTTTTATATTATTCAAATGTTTCTTAGCATCCAAACATGGCCGGCCCAAAACCGATTAATGCTCACCCCTACTAAGGCACCTTCTTATGCAGCTTACTTATTGACTTGACAGAGAAGCACATTTTGTCGATTGCATCATTTTTTGTGCATATTTCATAGAAAAATCAGTCTTTAAGGACATCTTCGTAATTCAGACAGGTCTATCCTGGTTATATACATGATTGTTTCTTAGCATCCAAACAGGGCCGGCCCTATACATGTGGTGATTGCATCGTTGTCCAAGTCACTTTTCTTGTCAGACTTATCTCTGAGTCGGCTCCGCTGAAAATTAAAAATCCAAGATATTGAGAAGTAAACCCCAAATTATCTAATACAAAAAATTACAAAAGACACTCTCAATATAAATTAAAAATTATAGCAATGAACTTGCAAATATTATTGTACAATGTTATATTTATAGAAACAAAACTTAAATCCTTAGAAAGGCCCCTAAACTAATTAGGAAAAATATAAATAAAAACTAGACTAAAAATATGTCCAAAATACAACTCAATAATACGTCAGTCGTCTCGAACCGGCATATCATATCGGCGGTATGCCAAAGAGTGTCAAAACTTTCCAACAATTTTTCGAGCCAAAAATTGTAGGCATTAAGGATTACCAGTGGCATACTGATAATACAATTCCGGTGTATGATTGTACACACACTCTTTTTATCTTGTTTATTCCATAAATGCCGATGGTGTCAGTTTATGCATCCCTTGTGTCGCTTAATCTCTTATTGAGTCCAGTAAGTAATCAACACAATGACTATTTGAGTAGTGTCTTTCCCTCGACAACTTCAATTTGACGGAGTATAGAAAGAACTTCGTTCGTATATGCTTCCAATGTGTCCATCCTCTATCGAAACTGTTGGTTGATATGTAGGGTGTGAATCAAGCTCTATTAGCATCTGGATCATGTAAGGAGGTGACTCAAGCTCTAATAGCATCTGACCATAGTTAGCTACTTTGAATCCATTGAGCAATGACCTTGAATCGGACAATTGGAATCCACCTAAATTACCGAACTTTTGTGACTCTTGTGATTACCGAGGAGAGATATAAGACCTTGATTGGATGGCAAAAGATAAGTAAATAGAACCACGGGGACATATTATTTCTTCTATTTATAAAAATGACGAAAGTTTGGGACAATAGATCCAAAAGACATACAATGTAGCATACACAAAGTCTCGAACGTAACATCGGCCGACCTCAAAAAAAGAAAAATAAAAAGACTCCACCTAAATTGGGAGTAATTAAAAACCACAAAAAAAAATATTATTAAGAAAATGTCTGATTAAAACGTACAGTTGAGTGAGCTCTATAGTTAGTATGCATAAAATTTATACTCCGAGCAATCTCTATAAGGAGGAACTCCAAGAGGCTTAAAAACCGCTCAAAATTAGCCGTTTAAGCCTTATGTATATAAAAATTAAAAATAAAATAAATTCTGACTAATTATTCAACTATCTAATGTAATGTTATATAACTGTATTCAAACACCTCTAACTCATATGGTTTAGATACGAGACATTCGGCTGGATGGGTTATCGATCCCACTAAGAGTGTTATCAGTAACATGCAAATTCTAATTTAAATTATTTAATAAGTTTTTTACGCCTGTGTAATATGCGTTCACGTTAGTAGTCCTATATAAAGGAACACTTCTTAAGGGGGAAAAACACTAAGGGTCTGCTTGGTTACAGTGTTTTCACCGGCTTTGGGATGTTTTTGAACGGATCGTTTATGAAAACTCCTGCTTGTTAATTTTTTAGACACTAGTTTTGGTCGACTCAAAACCTCTCCTAAAATCGGTGTATGTAATTTTGGGTGGCTTTAAAAACAGCCTAAATCGGTAAATTTTTGAGGTATTTTATTATTTTATTTTATTTATATCCTCACCAAAAATATATAATTATA
This sequence comes from Iris pallida, assembly GCA_029216955.1. Classification (NCBI taxonomy): domain Eukaryota; kingdom Viridiplantae; phylum Streptophyta; class Magnoliopsida; order Asparagales; family Iridaceae; genus Iris; species Iris pallida. The sequence continues at coordinate 6,997,175 of JANAVB010002795.1, forward strand.
ACTCCTAATACCCTTCCCTATTTAATTTTATTCGTGTAAAATTTTTTCAGAACTACTCGTTAGTGAATTACCAAGTATGGATAAAAGCTACTTAAAAATTACCCAAAATTGAACCCCTCATAACCGATACTCTAAAAACACTTTATAACCGCTCAATTGAAAGCAGACCTGAAAGTCTTGATTATAATTTAAAAAGGCTAAACGAGCTCAAAAGTGATCTTCCAAAAAAGCTTCAAACATAAAAAGTTGTGTTGGGAACGGAATTTGGACGCAACAAAATAATAATGTTATTCGACCGATAGAAAATTCGTAAAAACTGAACTTGTTGGAACTCTTGTTAGTTCCACATTGAGTATTTCAAATACACCATAGACAAAAGGAAATAGACTTTTGTTTAGTCCCACATCGCTTAGAAGCGACACTTGTGAATGGGTTTATATGTGTTCATATCTTCTACATGGTTGTGATGAGTGGGTAGTAAGAGGGGTGCTCGCGCGCCCGGGGGCATTGGGCTTGAATGCACCCGGGTTGGTGGGAAGCTCCAGAAAATCTTAATGCGCATGTGCGGGCATGTCGCACGCGCAGGGAGGGGTGCAAATCCGGGCCGTTAAGCCTCGTGTGGGCGGGACACGACTCATGATATTTGGGTTCACGATCTAACAGATTTAGAGTTTTAGGAGTCATTCTTCACAGAATGAGAACCGCCGCTGGGATCAAACCCAAAGAGAGAGAGAGAGAGAGAGAGAGGAGAGAGAGATAGAGAGAGAGCAAACGCTGCCGTTAGTCTTCATCGCTGTTCGATAGTAGGTTACAGATAGGTACTGCTATCTGTAACTCGTTGTAGTATCCTGGAGGAAAGTCACCGTTCGAGCCTTACAGTAACGTATAGGGGTGAATCTTTTCTTGAGGACAGTGATCTACACGCCTCAACGATTCTGACTACGAAAGCTATTACTCCATCAATCTCAAGAAAAGTTGGCTTCTCAGACACTGATCTCACTGCTGGATCGATTCAATCTCGTTCGAGGCTTCCTGACGTTTCGAAGATTGAAGCTTTCAATGGTACCCACTTTAAACGCTGGAGGGAGAGGATCTATGTCAGCCTAGACGTGCTGAACTATGCGAAGTACTTGATGAACCTGAACCGACAAATCCTGCGGCTATGGAGTTCGATTCAACTAACATAGAAGATACTGCGAACGCTTATGATGATTTCGAAAAGTTGCACGCTGAATGGCAGCAAGGAAATAAGGTATGTCGTTACACTATTCTGAATACCCCGTCGAATGAGATCTTCGATATATACTATTCATATAAATCGGCTTACGATATCTGGGAAAATATGAATAAGAAGTATATAATCGAAGATGCTGGAACTCAAAAGTATGATATTGGGAATTTTCTGAAATTCCAGTTTGTTGACTCTAGAGATATCTCTTCTCAAATCCTTGAATTTCAAGTTCTTCTAAATGATTTGAAAACTGAGGATATTGAACTCGCTGACGCTTTTGTCTCTGGTTGTTTGGTTGAGAAATTACCTGAATCATGGAAAGACTATAAAGACAAAGTCAAGCACAAAAAGAGGCAGATGAGTCTGGAAGACGTGATTATTCATGTCCGTATTGAAGAGAAAAACATGAAACTTGACGCAAAATTAGCTACGAAGTTTGACTCTAAGGCTAATATTGTGGAAGGTAATCCCAGTTCTAGTGCTAGTCGGTTTGGGAGAAATCCTAAGAAAACCGATAAGAAATCTTCTACTCCGAAGACTAACAATTCCCGTCCTTTTAAGAAGAATAAGGGAAATTTTTATGTTTGTGGAAAACCTGGACATCATGCTTTCAGTGCAGACACAAGAAGGATGGAGATAACAAAGATGTCACTCCGAAAGCTAATATAGTGAAGGATGATATCTTTGCGGCAGTTGTCTCTGTTGTGAACATGGTGGCTGAGAAAAAAGACTGGGTTATTGATTATGGAGCAACCCGTCATATCTGTGGTGACTTAAAGTCTTTCTCAGAGTACACCCAAGTGAAAGATGGAGAAGAACGAGTCTATATGGGTGACTCTAGGCCTGTACCCGTCCTGGGAAAGGCACAGTTCTTCTCAACTTGACTTCTGGGAAACACTTTCACTGGGTAATGTACTGCATGTTCCTGACATTCGCTGTAATCTGATCTCTGTGTCACTTTTGGTTTAAGCTGGAATCAAAGTGAACATGGAATGCAACAAGGTAGTGCTTTCTAAGAATGAGACGTTCATAGGGAAAGGGTATTGTATCCAGGGTTTATTTCTTTTGAATGTACTCAAAACTGTTATTAATGAAAAATTTGCTCCTTCTGCTTATATGGTTGACTCTTTTGATTTGTGGCATGGTAGACTAGGACATGTTTCTGCACCTTATATTAAGGAAATGAGAAAAACTGGTTTATTGCCTAAATCACTAAACCAACGAATGATAAGTGCGAAGTATGTGCTGAAGTTAAAGCCATCAAAAAGGGTTGTTTACCTGTTATTTCTAGAAATAGTACTGATTTGCTTACCTTAGTTCATACCGATCTTGCTAAATTTAAGAGCTTAATGTCTAGAGGAGGAAAATATTATTATATTACCTTCATAGATGATTACTCTAGATACACGAAGGTATATCTCCTTAGAAACAAGCATGAAGCATGTGAGATGTTTCAGAAATATAAAGCTGAAGTTGAAAATCAACTAGATAGGAAAATTAAAAGGCTTAGGTCGGATAGGGGAGGTGAATATGAGTCTAATCCCTTTGCTGGCTATTGTGAACAACTTGGCATAATTCATGAAACTACTCCTCCATATTCACCTGAATCGAATGGGGGTACCTGAAAGAAAGAATAGAACCTTGAAAGAGATGATGAATGCTATGCTGGTTAATTCAGGTGCACCCCTGAACTTGTGGGGGGAAGCTATCACACCCCGAGTCGACAAATCGTTCGTCCCCGACGTTATTATGCGAATCGATCTTCCTCGCTAAGGTGATGTCGTACGAGTCTAGAATTGCACTCGTACATGGCAAGAACGTTACGTTGATTTTTATATTAAAACACCAAGTTGAAACTTCACAAATTATATTAGAATATGAGATGCAGTATAGAAGATAGAAATATGCTTTTTATTCATAGCTTGCAACGAAGTACAAGTCGTAATTACATTGGATGCCGTTGCGGCTACATTGATTGAAAACAAAAGAAACATACTCGACAAGCTGCCTGAACTAACACTTGTCGTTCCATACATTCGCCCTTTATACATAAGCCTTCGATTAATTGGCTTCAAAATACTTCAGTATAGGAAGAGCTTCAAAATACCTCTCCGTACTTCAGCTTCAGTTTAGAGCTCCCGCCGCACCTGGGGAGTTGGGGGAGGGGGTTAGCACACTTGCTAAGTGGACGAGATAACCCACTCGTCTAAACCGACTCTGATTGTTAAGGTAGGCATGCTTTAGAGTTTTCTTTCTATTTAGAACTAAAATAATTCAGTTCATATCGATAGCCATCTTTGAAGTAATAAAGCATACAGTTAAAAATAGCGATTATTCACAGTTCTTACCACGGCCGTGCTCGTCCCTGCATAAAAACAGAGATAATACTTACTACCTGCATAAGACAATAGATGAGCATACTACAATCTTATATGTTTGGTCACTGGTGTTACACACCACTTGGGACTATCTCAACGGTATTTCGGCCCGTTCAGTCTAGGTTGCAAGCCTGACTGACGGTCCCGTAATGCATCAGTGCGAAGCACGATTATTTATTCCTCCTAGGTCGATTCGATACCGATGCCCCAGATACCGATTCGAGAAAATCAAACTTGTGCACAAGCTGTCCATGACCATGCCAATGCGTGAACAGTTTAATATTTGCAAACAGATTTGTATAGCGCGGCCAGTATTGAACGACATTATCATTTCTTCCAACCCATACAACGATTCATTTTCCCAAAGCTGTACTTCCGATTTAGCGTCCCATAGGCACCAAATTGCCCGAGGCATCATAAGCCACGATCGACGTTTCACATTATTTTGCAGCACGTAAAATAGTCTATCTTTTTACTAGAACCTTAAACTTTTTCGTTTTGGTGCAAAACTTATATTTTCAGAGTAGATTACTCTTAATCGATATTTTTCCTGAGTTCTTGACCTTAGTGGATTGACATGCATTTAACTTGGCATCATCGATTTGAATGAATTCGAGGCAAAGGAATTTTGTTTGATGGACAGTAGAAAAGAAGGGGCCAAATCACCCACCAAGTACTTTGATCGTGCCGACCGTCGAAGCGCTTTGCAACGTTCAAGCTTTAGTTACGCGAGCTCCTGCAATGGCACCAACACTTAGTTAGAATTCCTTCTTTTTTCCTTCGCTTCAAATTTGCAGATTGTATTCAGAAAATAACGCGAAAGCACTTTTATCAAAACCAAGCGGCAAAAGCTCCAAGAAAATCGTACAGCAGTCCGATCCCGTCGAAGAACTCTTATATAGAGCTCATTCAACGAGACGCAGCCCACTGCATCTAGGACTTATTCCAACAGAAGTTGTTCCATTAGTTGGATCGATTCTCGTAACATTCGTACAAATTGATTTGATCGATGTCGCAAGGTGTTATCATTTACCGATCGAATCAGATGGCCATCTAAGTTTCGACCGATCTGACTCAGCGCAAGCATATTATGAAGTCCATCGCCTATCGAAAGCGAAAAACTACATAATATACCACTAAGAAAAAGTTTTGTCCCGAAACTTAAGAACAAGGGCCTGACCTTAAATTAGGCAAACAACGAAGGGTACTTCTCCTTCATCTCCGCGTCCATTTTTCACGTGGACTCTTCAACTAAATGGTTCCGCAAAGCACGTGGACCAAGGACATCGACCGATTTCGTAATACCTTCTCCTTACGGTCCAAAATTTGAATAGGCTCCTCCGAGTAAGACAAGTCAGTACGTGGCTCCAACTGATCGAAGCTAACCACGTAACTTGGATCATGCACGTATTTTCAAAGTTGTGAAACATGGAAAATCGTGCACATCAGCCAAGGTAGAAGGTAGTACAATCCGATAAGCTACCGTTGCAACTCGCTCGGTGATCTCGAAGGGGCCTAAAAATCTCGGGCTTAATTTGCCTTTAACGCCGAACCGCATCATACCATGTATGGGCGTTACTTTCAGAAACACATGGTCCCTGACCAAAAATTCTAGCGTCGTCGACGAAGATCTGCGTAGCTCTTTTGTCGACTTTGCGCGATACGGAGTCTATCTCGGATCAAGCGGACCTTTTTGATAGCCTGCTCCACCAGTTCCGGTCCGAGCACTTATCGCTCTCCGACTTCGTCCCAACATATTGGAGAACGACACTTCCTTCCTTCCGTAGAGCGCTTCATATGGAGCCATCTGAATGCTCGACTGGTAACTGTTGTTATACGTAAACTCCGCAAGCGGCAAATGCGTATCCCAACTAGTCTTTAGATCGATCGCACACAGACGCAACATATCCTCTAAGATTTATTTTACTCTCTGTCTGACCGTCTGTCTGGGGGTGGTACACAGAACTAAAATTTAGTTTGGTCCCCATCGCCGCTTGCAGGCTCGTCCAAAAATGCGATAGGAATTGCCCGTCTCTGTCCGAAATTATTGAGGCCGATACCCCATGCAATCGAACAATCTCGTCGATATAGATTTGTGCTAACCGATTGACGCTCCATCCTACTTTAATTGCGATAAAGTGAGCCGACTTGGTCAATCTATCAACAATGACCCAAATCGCATCATTCTCCCGCGGCATTTCGAAAATCACACAATAAATCCATAGAGATGTTGTCCCACTTCCACTCGGGAATGGCAAGTTCTGCAGCTCTCCACCTGGCCTTTGATGTTTTGCCTTCACTTGTTGACACGCCATGCACTGCGACACGAAAGTAGCCACGTCTTTCTTCATGTCGTGCCACCAAAAGTTTGTGTGTAAGTCCTTGTACATCTTGGTGCTTACAGGATGTAACGAGTACTTCACATAATGTGCCTTCGTCAGAATTTCTTTTCTGAGCTCGACAGTTTTAGGAATACAGAGCCTTCCTTTTAGTCGCATCGTCCCGTCTCCGTTTTTCGCAAAGTCAGTCACCTTTTCTGTTGAAATTAGTTCGCACATCTTCTTCAGGAATGAATCGTCCTTCTGTGCGATCTTTATTTTGCTAAGCAGGCTCGACCCTAACTTCAACGAGCTAGGTGCAGGTGTCGATACTCAATTCTGAGTTCGATAGCCATCGCTTCAAGGTCTCGCCGTTTCTCATTATTTATGGCCAGTAATCCCATAAACATTACGCTAAGCGCGTCGGCTACAACATTTTCCTTGCCCGACGTATACTTGATCGTTAGCTCATAATCTTTTATGAGTTCGAGCCAACATTTCTGCCGTAAGTTGAGTTCTCGTTGCGTAAACAAGTATTTCAGGCTTTTATGATCTGTGTAGATTCTGCAAGCCATACCATAGAGGTAGTGCCGCCAGAGCTTCAATGCAAACACCCGCCGCCAATTCTAGGTCATGTGTCGGATAGTTTTTCTCGTATAGCTTCAACTCGTGAAGCGTAGGAGATAACTTTATGTTTCTGCATGATCAGTACGCACCCGAGGCCAGTTCCGATGCATCGCTGAATATCTGAAAGCCTTCTGGACCATCTGAAAGTGCAAGGATTAGAGCTGAGACAAGCCATTGCTTCAACTCTTGAAAGCTGGATTCACGGTCGTCACTCCATTCGAAACTACTCCCTTCTGGGTAAGGAGTCAGAGGCGACGCTAGTTTTGAAAAGCTCTGCAAGAATCTTCGGTAGTAGCCCGCTAAGCCCAAGAAACTTCGAATATCGCTAGTCGAGGTAGGTCTTTCCAATCTACCACCGCTTCAATCTTTTTGGGTCCACCGTGACACCTTCGACAGAGATTACATGTCCGAGGAATGTCACACTACTCATCCAGAACTTGCATTTACTCCGCTTGGCATATAATTTATTTTCACGCAGAGTCTGCAATACCGTCTTCAAGTGTTTTGCATGCTCTTCTCGATTCTTTGAGTAGATAAGGATATCATCGATGAACGACTACAAATTTATCGATTTGGGGTCAGAAGACTTGGTTAATCAGATCCATGAAAGCGGTTGGGGCATTCGTCAAATCGTACGACAGGACTAGGAATTCATAATAACCATATCGAGTACGGAAGGCAGACTTCGATACGTCGTCGAAATTGATCTTCAACTGATGATAGCCTGAACGAAGATCGATTTTTGAAAATATTGATGCAGCTTGCAGTTGGTCAAACAAGTCGTCGATTCGTGGCAAGGGATACTTGTTTCGTACGATCGCCTTGTTGAGTTCCCGATAGTCGATGCATAGCCACATCGATCCATCCTTCTATTTCACAAATAGTACGGAGCTCCCACGGAGAGACGCTAGGGCGAATAAATCTACGGTCTAGCAAATCTTGTAATTGCACCTTCAGCTCTTTCAGTTCTGTTGGAGCCATTCGGTAAGACGCCTTTGATATCGATCGTGTATTCGGAAAGGTGTCGACTGAATTCTATTTCTCGACCCGGCCGTATCCCGGGCATCTTGTCAGGAAAAACGTCGAAGAAATCTGCCACAACATCAGTCTACATTGTGTCTGGAATATCCTTTCTCGTATCTGGAACTGATGCCAAGTATCCGTACAGCTGGAACACAACATACGCATTGTCGAGATTGCCGATACCATCATTGCCGTCTTCGAGACCGTACAACACGAATATGAGAACTCTGTCTCGCCAGGAAGACGAAACACCACTCTCTTCTCCGCGCACTCGATTGTTGCATGACAAGCGCCCAACCAATCCATGCCCAGGATTATTTCGTACTCTTTGATGTTAGTACGACAACATCCAAGGATAGATTTCTTCCTCCGATGCAAATGTGGCCATTTCTACAAATAAAGTTCGTAGACATATCGACTCCCGATGGAGTACTAAAGCTAATGTTCATATCTAGTGATTACATGGTTATTTTATTTTCTTCATATAATCAGCAGATATAAACTATGTATGCATGCACCCGAATCGAATAGAACCCGAGCAGGTATATTATTATAGAGTAATGTACCTGTTACAACAGTATCGGACGCGAACGTCTCATCCCGAGTTAATGCATAAACTTGGTCTTGAGTTCCATAGCGTTGATTCTGGGGTTCACGGACACCGTATTTGCGCCTTGTAGTGTAGGCACTTTATATGATTCAGAACGTTCCTTGGTGGCTTGTGTTGATTCGGAACATTTTTTGGACAATGTGTAACTATATGGCCTACCTGCCACACTTTAGCAAGATCTCGTGACGCAATCGATTGTTCGGTGCCCACGCCTACCGCATCTGCTACAGTATTGTCCGCCATGGCCCTGGTTATCAAATGTGTTTGGACGTTTTGATACTCCCGATCCCCCGGCATCGTTAGGACGCTTGTTGAAGTTGTTACGAACGACAGGCACGGCTCTTTGCGACATACGGCCAAAGATACGCTCACTATCGAGAGCGACATCGTAGGATTCGTGGTAGGTTTGACACCTTTGATTCATGATGTCCCTTCGCAGTTCGTCATTTAGGCCTTGTTGGAAGCGTTCGCACCATGCTTCCTTGTTTGGCAGGAAGGCGCCAGCAAACTTCGCTAGTTTCAAAAATCTCGAGTCATAATCATCAACAGTTATACTCCCCTATCGTAACATCATGAAATCGTCTTCTTTTTACGACGGACGGTGCGAGGAACGTACTGCTCAAGAAATGCTTCCTTGAACATTTTCTAGGAAATCGTGGTATCGGTATCGGTTCGTAGATTTTCTGTTTCTTAGCTGCCCACCAGTCGTAAGCCCTCAGTTGTAGTAGTAACGTCGCACATGTTACCCTCTAGGACCCTTCAATGCTAAGCAGATTAAATAAGTCCTCAATCTTCACGAGCCACCCCACTATCACATCAGGCTCTGCTCGGCCATTGAATTTAGGTGGATTCATCTTGTGAAACTCCTTTGCGTTGCACAAGGAAGAAGAGTTTATCATTTACGGTTGAGCTTCTTCTTCGACTTCATCGTAGACATCTAGCCTCTCTTCGGATACCACGACCGTTGCTTTAGTATTGCCCACCATCTTGCTTACGATCTGCGTTAGGTCGTCCATTTGCTTCTGCTGCACATCAAATTGGGCTTTGATTTGCATCTGAAGCTATTGCTGCTGCAGCTCCATCAACTATAGTATTTTCTCCATCGTCATCTCGCTAGGGCCAGTACTCTTTGAACTTACGTACTATCCACGGTTTGGGTTGTTGTGCAGGATTATTCTTATTTTCTTAGTCATTCCTACAAAACAAAGTAAACCCGTTAGTATTTTCAAAATCTACGGGCTTACATGTATGGAACTTTTATTTCTGCAGCATGTCGACAAGCATTCAATCGATTAATGGAAATGAACATTCCAACAATAAAACATCTTTCAAAAATTTGAGGAAACATAACTGTGCTCTGATACCAATTTGTCACGCCCCGAGTCGACAAATCGTTCTTTCCCGGTGTTATTATGCCGAATCAATCGTCCTCGCTAAGGCGTGATGTCGTACGAGTCTAGAATTACACTCGTACAAGACAAGAATGTTATGTTGATTTTTATATTAAAACACCAAGTTGAAACTTCATAAATCACATCAGAATATGAGATGCAGTATAGGAAGATAGAATATGCTTTTCATTCATAGCTTGCAACGAAGTGCAAGTCAAATTACATTGGATGCCATTGCGGCTACATTGATTGCAAACAAAAAAACATACTCGACAAGCTGCCTGAAGTAACACTTGCCGTTCCATACATTCGCCCCTTTATACATAAGCCTTCAATTGAATTGGCTTCAAAATACTTCAGTATAGGAAGAGCTTCAAAATACCTCTCCGTACTTCAGCTTCAGTTTAGAGCT